>JACJUY010002283.1:83316-109966 GCA_014220935.1 Platorchestia sp. MABIK | reverse complement strand
AGTAGGTTCTCATTTTTATTGCAATTGGCATCTCATGCGGTGCATAATACGTGGAAATTTGAGTAGGCTCTCATTTTTGTCGCAATTGGCATCTGATACGTTCCCAACTACGAGTAGGTTTCAAATGTTATTCATTGTAACTGACACTTGTACGTCATTAAATAAATAAAACTTAGGCTAATTTTACATTTCTTATTGCAATTTACATTTGCGTCATTAAATAAGTAAACCTTCTGGTAATTTTACTTTTATATTAAAAATTATTGTCACTTGACGCTGCATTAAATACGTAAAACTTCGAGTGGCTTTCAATTTTTCTTCATAGTTTCGAATTTGATGCCTATTTCAATACATACTGGTATAAATTTTTTTTTCATATTTTGTTTTAGTTTGGCGTCTGGAGCGTACTATAATAAGTAGATTTTCAGGTACAATAGTTTTTAATTTCTTTAGTAGTTTTTCCCTGATACATCATGTGATACAGAAATTTTCAACCATTAATCTTTTCAGAATTATTAATACCTTTTAGATACATTTACAATTACCTGCGGTTGTAAAATTTATTTAGTACAAAAGTTTTCCTGAATCAATGATACAAAAGATTTTTTATGAGCGCCCAGTCTAACTTTTTCGCCGGAACATGCATGTTTTTCGCCGCCCAAGCGATTTAATTACATGGGCGGCGAAAAACGCGCATGCAGGCGGCGAAAAAGTTAGACTGGGAGGTGTTCTACAACAATCACACGTAGTTCTCGGAACGTTTTTGAGTGTCAAAGGCACAAAAGATTGACTTTTCCTGAAAGCTTCCACGTATCAAGGATACGAAATACAGAGAAATGCTGGAGATAGATTTTTAAGACAGGCTGCGATAATTGAATTTACGGACACCATATTGATTTAATAATTTAACCTGTATTTGAACTTCTTTAAGCACTCCTGTTGATAAATACAGGTATAAATACTTTTTTAAACACTCCTATTAATAGTACTGTTAATAACCCACCCTTTACTCTGTTAATAACAGGGACAATTGTTAAGCAATTTGATTTCGGTATGTAAGGTCTCACACGTAGTACAGCAAAGTAATACTTGAGAATAAAAAATATACAAATGATTGCTGTTTTCACCACACAAGAAGTTGAAGTAAAACTTGAATGATGATGGTGATGAATTTGCGGAGCAGTAAAAATGATGATGATGAAGGTGATGATGACTTTTACTGCTCAGCAGATGATGTAATCTACTGTGCGTCTCTTCAGACGCATTATAGCGTCAATTTGGGACATAATTGAGGCGCCTCTTCTAATTCTTTAGCGGTTCTAATTCTTCTAATTCTTCCGTGGTGTAAACCTGCTAGTAGCAGCAGAAACTGGTTTTTTTTTTGCTAGCGAAAACATCGTTATTGGCATTTGCTGCCGCTGCTTCTTTTTCCGCTCTGAAATGATCTTAGTTTACGCTATAAGTAAAGGAGGATCCCGGTGACATCACTTTTACCATGTTGCAGAATTGACCCGATCGAACCATGTAGGCGTTCCATTTCTGTGACCGCTCCTACACAGGTTGCAAAGCTGACAAGTCGTTTTAAAGTCTAGCCAACTTGGAACACATCTGCTTCTGTTTCTTCTTTTTCATTTTCTGCTTCTTCGCTCGCTGACTTTGTCAACTTTTCGAGGTTTTCATCTTTTTGCGGCTGGGAGTGTTAGTCTAGTACAGTGGTTCTTAACCTGTAGGTGCGATTTTAGCCTGATTTTTACCAGTAGTGTTTTCGAAAAAAGGGTTAAGAACCACTGTTCTAGTGCAGTCATAGGTCACCCGATGTCAAAGCCCTCGCTTACAATGACGCTGCCAACTGCACAATTTTACCCAATGCGACGTGTTGGATTTCGGCAGGTGCAGATCCTTTGTTGTCTTGTACAAACTCTTGCCAAAATTCCGTCCTGCTGGAGTTAACGGTGGCACAGTCCGCGAAGTCATGAATCCGTGATAACTGAACCACGAAATAGAGAGGGGACAGTGTTGTTTTTACTGAGAGGTTACTGAGTATCTAGGATATGAAAAAGATTGACTCAATTGAAAGAGTTAGAAGTGTTTTAAGCAAAGTTACTTTGACTCAGATAAATTATATTTGAGCATCTCACCAGTAAGGATACTAACTTTAATGAAAAACCTTGGAGTTTGGACGAATTAGAAAATTTATTTCCACTTGAAACATAACAAGCAAAGTAAGTATCAAAAGTCGAATTCCAAGAATCAGTGAAGTTCTAAAACAGTTTAAAACTCAGTACATTACGAAACCAAATTCAGTACACCACGTACCAACTCAGAACACCGCGTACCAGACTCAGTACACCGCGTACCACACTCAGTACACCGTGTACCACACTCAGTACACCGCGTACCAGACTCAGTACACCGCGTACCACACTCAGTACACCACGTACCAGACTCACTACACCGCGTACCACACTCAGTACACCGCGTGCCACACTCAGTGCACCGCGTGCCACACTCAGTACACCGCGTACCAGACTCAGTGCACCGCGTACCACACTCAGTGCACCGCGTACGAGCAAGACATGCCTCGTACCGATGCCTCCGACTGGCAGGACAGTTTTTAGGCCACTCGACATATATCATTCATGGCGAACAGCAGAGATTTATTCTCTCTTTACGTCATCCCAAGGCCGTCGTTTTTGCTGCCTTCTTCCCTGAGAGACGAGCGACTTCCCGTTTTTGAGTTCACGCTATAAATTAGGGAAGATCCCGAGAATATGATCTCAGTTCACGCTATAAATAAGGGAGGATCCCGAGAATATGATCTCAGTTCACGCTATAAATAAGGGAGGATCCCGAGAATATGATCTCAGTTCACGCTATAAATAAGGGAGGATCCCGAGAATATGATCTCAGTTCACGCTATAAATAATGGAGTATCCCGAGAATATGAGCTCAGTTCACTCTATAAATAAGGGAGGATCCCGAGAATATGATCTCAGTTCACGCTATAGATAAGGGAGGATCCTGGGGAAATGATCTCAGTTCACTCTATAAATAAGGGAGGATCCTGGGGAATGATCTCAGTTCAGGCTATAAATAAGGGAGGACCCCGTGAAAAAAACCTTTCATTAATGCTTATAATGAAAATAAAATTCAAGAGAGTTCAACGAACTCCAACTTGCTGCATGGATTGAATTTAAAAAAATTGTTCAGCAGCGCAATAAAAGATATATCGCATGATTTATTGGGAAGATTTTTAGTAATGTTTTACACGCACGTGACAGACACAAGTTGTGGTAGCGAGAACAGAAAAAAGCAGGTAAATCAAAAAAAAAATCTGGAACCGAGTGATGTAATACCGATACATTTAATGGCAAAAATTTGTGTAATAATCAGAATATTTACCAACAATTTTTAGGAAATAATGCTTACTGTATCTCATTCTGTTCAATTGATTTTTGTTTCTAAGCTCTATTTTTAATGGGTCCTATTCCATTCAGAAAAATTTACCTCAATAACCCATGTTATTTACAGAAACTTGTTAAATTAATCGAAACCAATGTTGTTGTTACTTAAAAATCATCAAAACCCATTTTATTTTATGATTTTTTCATTCATTAAACTAAAAGTTGTTTGTTCGTTGAAACCTGTATGGGATTCTTGAATAAATTTTATTAGTCAAAGTTGATGTTGTTCACGAACACAAGCCTGGCGACGGGATCAAATGTCCTTTTCGCCTGCCGGCAATTCCCTTTCCCTTTCCCTTGTCCCTTTCCGACAAATTTTCCCTTTCCGACAATTTTTCGTGTTTTCAAAAAACTGCCTAGTTCGTCCACTTCTAGAGACAAAAATGTTAAAAATACCACGACGTTTTCCGTTTTACATCTGTGATGTAACGCTTCAAAAATACATGAGGCTTAATTTGTCGCAGTACCATAATTAACTTCATAAATTAATCTGATACTAATTGAACATTAAAAATGTATCATTAACCTATAAATTTTGTAAAAAATCTATATTTGTATAGCTTTGTTTATGAAGAAAACTGTACTTTTAATTTTTTTCGAAAAATTATAAGGTACAGGATTGAAATGTCAGAAAAATTGATACAAGTTTTAGGAGAGCTTGGGTAACATTAAAATAACCTAAGAGAATTTTTCAAAATCTAAAATTAATCGTTAAATTGACTTTAAACATGAAAACGGCTCTTAATAAAAGCAACGAATAGGCTGATCTTAAAATGCAATCAGAGGAAGAATTAAAAAACGTGTGACATAGGGTAAAATTTCAGTTCACAAAAATGGCAATGAAAGTTCGGAGACGCAAATTAAAACGCATCGACTTTAATTTAATCTTCCACAATGAAGGGAATCATGCTAAGCTCGCTGCCTAGTTTTACCCGATAAGATTGGGAGCTTTAGAGGATTTTATGCAAAGATATGGGCCCAGGTCAATCTGCAAATCGATGTCAGATAGGGACATCCGACCGGTCGCAACCAATTCATGCATTGAACCGAAGTTTTTTGAGCAGATTTGCCCAATGGATTTCGGTTCGCATTCATTCCCTGATTTGAGTCGGATTTTTGCCTAGATTTTAACTCAAGATATCAATTCGTATTCAAATGAAAGAGGCTTTGATCATTGACTTTCAATAACTGGTGGTCCTGGTCTCGCTCTGCGCCGGACCGCTGAATCAGCACCGGCATAAAGGAAACGTGGCACCCTGTGTAAAGCTCGCAAATCCCTCACGCAACGCTCGGCCGCGCCTACGCAACGCTCGGCCGGGCCTACGCAACGCTTGGCACCGCCTATGCAACGCTCGGCCGCGCTTACGCAACGCTCGGCCAGGCCTATGCAACGCTCGGCCGGGCCTACGCAACGCTCGGCAGAAGCCTTCGCAAAACTCGCTGCTCTGTTACTTTTGTCCTTTTGTTACTTTTGTTTGCTCTGTCACTTTTAGAATTTCAAAAAAAACTTCATAATTCCGGTCTCCAGTTACCAACCTGGAAGTTGAATTGTCTTCAGTGTGCTGTAAATTTATGCTAATTTTTTGTATCTCTGATACCGCCCTTTTTCGAGAGAGATCACAGATTTTCAAGTGTGAAATTATGTATTGAAATGTGAATTAGGCCTCGCTTACTGTTGGAAGCTTGCTAAACAATGATGTGCCAGTAAGTACAAGCATTTTAATTTTTAGTTAAGTACTTTTGCTCTTCAGTATTTTTATGCTAGAAAATCAAAAACATTTGCAGTTGCGAGCTCGTTCTTTTCACCCTTTTAATAATTATAAAAAGTCAAAAATGTTTGAACATGAGTGCGTGTGCTTTTCAGTACTTTTATGCTTAAAAATCACAACGTTTCTAACTAATTGCTTATGCTTTTCACTATTTTTATGCTAAAAAAACAAAAATATATTAGTTTACTTAATTGAAAATTGCACTTCTAATTCTTGTATCGTATTCACTGTGATTCAAACACTATGAATACGTGCCTCTCTCACCATTATAAAGGACAAACGGTTTCGAAATTGTCAAAATGAAGAGCTAAGCCTTTTAATTTAACGTACTTCGATTCAAATGCAGAAAAAATTGAAAGTACTGAAAATCAGAATACCAAGTAGAATTATTCGAGTGAGTAATTTTAACCCTATGATTTTAAGATGTTTCCCCAAGTAGACACCATAGTTTTCATGAACTCGTAGTCTGGATACACCAGCTTAGGCTTCACTTGAATCAGAATACCACGTAGAATTATTATTCGAGCGGGTTTCTAAAATATTACATTTTAATATGTTTTTCACTGTCGAACACCAAATTTTTCATGAACTCGTAGTCTGGATACAGTAGCTTGGGCTTCATTTTAATCAGAATACCAAGTAGAATTATTCGAGTGGGTTTCATTTATATGCAAGATGTTTCTCCAAGTCGAACATCACAGTTTTCATGAGCTCGTAGTCTGGATACAGGGGCTTGGGTTTCATTTTAAAAGGATTAATTGGATGTTTTTTGTGAGCAGCCGCTGCGCAGGTTCCCGAAAAATGCGAACTGTCAAGACTAGTTGTAAATTTTCATCCGCGATTCAAATCTTTCTTGCGCAGAATAACCGTTAACGAAGGTTGTTGATTTTTGGAACCTGTTCATGCGGGTTTTCTTCGACTGATGATATTAAGTTGACTGTGTAAATTCCGGAACTCTCCCTGAGCTGTAAAAATCGCTCTGCGATTCTATACGAAGGTATGCTAATATTTATTCACCATTAGCGATGAGTTAAGTTTTTAATTTTTTTAAGACTCAAGTTTTTTACTTTTGTCTGCACTTCGGCAAACAGGACAGAGGGCTCTCTTTCTCAAATCCGAGAACTGACTGAAACTGACTTTACTGATGTTTTTTTACTGTGCGTTATTCAACGATCCCCTGTGTACAGAAATTGACTTTTCGTAGGACTTTTGTCTTTTAACGAGGTGAATCAACGAACTTCTTTACGCGTTCACAATTATTCTGATGAGGAAATTTAGCAATTTAATTTTTTAAAATTTAGAGATATGTTTAAAGCATTTAAGTTCTTTGTTGCAAACGCTCTAATTGTTGCACATTTTCCTCACATGTTTATAGATTTGAATTTTTCTCATGCTGAATTTGCTCTAGTTACTTCGTTGAAAATTTAGTGCTAGCCCGTCAAAAAATGAACTGATATTTTCGTACATGTAAGTAGTGAAAAAGTAACGCGAAATCAAATATGTGGAGAAGTTGTTTTCAGAAAAGGAGTAAATGCAGGTCGAGTGGCAAAAGTCTACGTGAGGGAATACGTACAGGTTTTATTATCCAAAAATAAGGTGAAAGAAAAGTTCCACGCATCGCGCTCTCATTTCATGTATAATTTCAATTGGAAAAATTCGAGTTGCTGGTCCATTAAAAATTATCCAATATTTTTAATTGTCCTAATGATTTTCTGGGGAAAAATACTCACAAATGATAAAATATCTGGAGCTTATTCCATAACTGTTACATGACTAATATTTCCAAGTGCACCAAATTAACTAATTTATTTTAGCAGAAATATTATACCCACTGGATCTGGAGTCACGCTTTCAAAAAATCGTCGCTGGAGATATTTTCAGCTTCAGAATGTCACACTACAAAGATTATAAATCTAAACTACATTGAACACAATTTCGTATTACAATGAGTACAATTTCATGCTACAGTGAATTATGTACTACAATGATTACGATTTTATACTACAATGAATACAATTTCAAACCGCATTGAATCACGTGCAATAATGATTACAATTTCATGCTAAATAAATACAATTTCTTGTTATGATGAATTACGCGCAATAATAATTACAATTCCCTTCCACAATGAGCTGCGTAAAAGCTACTTCGATGCAGGATAATTTCTCAATTAAATAAAAACAATCGAATTTTCACATGAGGCCTATTTTGAGCTTATGGAAATGGATAGCGATAGAACTGCAGATCCTCTAATTTTTTTAGAAACACGCTTCAATTGACTCGCAGCCTTTTATATGAAATTTTAGCTTCTCATTTCCGTGGAAAAAATATCCAACTTCTCCAACGCGGTATTATGGATACGAGGTGTTACGAACACCATTTCACGAAGAATATATCCCAAAAAATCAGCTATGAAAAACTGACCCGACTGGTCAAAACAAGTGGCTTTGTACCGAAATAACAGTCTAACCTTTTAACAAAGGTTAAAAGCTTCGCGGTGGTCAGTCATCGCCAGACTTTATAAACGCTCGGAATTATCCCCACTTACGTAATTTCTCAAAGGGCATTTATCGGAAGGAAAAGTTTGGAGGGCCCCTGATTCAGCGAGTTTCTGTAATTGCGGCGGAATGCGCAAGAGGCACAACAGAAAGTTTTTGGTGGTTGTGTTGCAGTGATTGTTTTCAAAAAAAATTTTTTACGGTCCTTTCAACAAAAGGTGCTACGTTTTCATTTTTGTTTTTCATTCTGTTTTCATTTTTGGGCGGTCATGCTGCTGCTGTTTTTTTTAATTTCCTGCGTTGTTGTGATTTTCGATAATTTTAGATGGCCACATCACTGTAATTGTTTTCAATTTTAAAAGTGCATGTTAATGTCAGACAATTTCAGATGGCCTACCACAATGTGATTGTTTTCAATTTTAAAGGTGCATGTTAATGCAATATTTTTAGCTTCTTGTTGTTATACTTTTGAGATTGTATTCAATTTATAAGTAACTCTGTTACTCTGATCGTTGCAGTATGAAATGCACGATTACAGAATTAAGGCGGTTTTGTCGTTCATGACATCAATAATATCTTGCGACTATCTTGGCAGTGGCCTTCTAGACTAACATTCTCCACAAATGTTCCCTAAATCCAACAATGAAATCGAAATGCGAAATCAACTTTCCTTCTCGATTATATCTTTATCCTGTAAAAAATATGAAAATGCAATTGCACTGTAACGTTCCACATCGTATGGTAACAGATTTTTTTTTAATTTCGCGAAACAGATGAAATATCATTCATTTATACAGGTACGAGAATGAGCAATCTCCCGAGTGGCACTCATGTGGTTCAATACGCGAGGAACATGTTGAACACAGCAACACAGTTACATACTCATTAACTTCTGGTATATTCATGTTAAAAAGTTACATTTTAATGAAACAAAGTTACACTCGTATGAAGTACAGTTACACTTGCATTGAACACAGTTACGCTGTCCTTAAACATAATTACATTCTCATTGAACTTTGTTACATTCGCAATAAACACAGTTACACTCACGTGACACAAACTCACGTGATACAATGCTACAATCACATTGAACACAGTTATTCTCAAGTTGAACTCTGCCACATTCTTAATAAACCCAGAAACATTCACAACAAACACAACTGCACGCACACACAGCACACATTGAACAACCCGAAAGCGCGTTGAACGCACAACTGAACCTCAGCTGTCGGAATGTGAACATCAGAATAAAACATATACACTGCTGGTAACATGCTAAATATTTCTAGTATGGTAGTATGGTAAAATGTTTAAAATACACACATACATAAAAGAACACACTAAACACAATCACACACCGCTGTATACAGTATTTCTTAGGTGTGCAGAAAAACACAGAGAGGGCTCGTGTGAACGTGACATCACACGAAGAGCACCAATGCATTCACAGCACACATTGGACAAAATAAACACATGCATCCGTCGAAGACCACACAGAGCACAATCACACAGCTGTATACTTCTCAGCCACACAGAAAATCAAGACAGCGAGGGCTCGTGTGAACACGACATCACAAGAAGAGCAGCAATGTATTCACAGCACACCCAGGACAGTGCGAGCTTCAGCTCTGGAGCGCCACAAAACAGGCAGGGCGCAGCACGTTAATGCTGTGTGCTCAGAGCCTCTGCAAGACCGACATCAGTATCGTGTTGTGCTTCGCTATCGGGCCGCCTTACAAACGTTCTGTAATTGCCCTGAAGCTGAACGCTGCGTTACGTGCTTAGCATATGCAATGACCCTACGAATCGCCAACAAACTTAACCGCACCAGCGCTGGATCCCAAGCCCCGCCGTATGTCCTCATAGAGACGCTTCCGATCCGCGCTCATGCGTGGAATTCTGCGACTCGTGCCTGGATCTGAAAGTGCATCCCGTTCGGAATAGTTAGAAAGCCTTTAACACCTCGCTAGGGCCTACTTAGAATAACACAAGGTGTCTTCGGAAGACTCAAAATTCGTGGAGCAGCCTCTAATGAAACGTAACTGTGATACTCGGAGTTCTTGAGAACGCGGATACTGCGCCGTCCGCGTCGCAGGCCAGACGATCTCAAAGCCTCTTGAAAAACTATTTTCCCTTGCAAAAGAATCGTAAGAAGCACAAAAAAGATGGGAGGATGCAATCTCACTGAATGATAACATGCTCGGTAATGGCCAGGAAGAATGAGAGGAAGTCTCTAATTTTGTTTTGAATTGAGATTCAGGCCCCTCGAGAGCAAGTTGCTGCTGGTGTTATAGGTCTTGGGTTATAAGCTGCGGTAACATCTTATGTTTGTTTAACGTTCAAGTGCGGCAGTATTCATGAATATTTTCTCTGATCAAAACATCCATGAAAAGTATATAATGTTCCACTCTTCTGCCTATTGAAATTCAAAAACTCACATTCGGATTGCTGTAACTTTGTCTTGTGTGAACGAAACCAATACAATAATTCTACATTCTTGGAAAAATCAGAAAGTCGTGTTTATTTTCTTATAGTTTTGCATGTAAGTAAGCCTAAGCATCATGACAGTGTATAGCTGTAAGAGTGGAAACCTCAACCATATTGATGAAACAAACCTTTTTTTCATTACTCGGCTTAACTTCAAATGAACCAAACAACTCCACCGAAATTTACATTCCAAACGACTTTGAAATTCTCAAAAGAGTTTTTCCAGGAGTTCCGTGTGGGAAACAGTGAAATAACGAGGTGAAAGTACCTAAAACTCTCTCTTCTTCACACAAAGAACACAAGACATGCTTTCAAGTTGGTCGCAGCTTCTGCAAGTCTGCTTTCGTAAATAATGGCGGTATACTTATCTATTCCATTACACGGTACGGCTTCTCGACAAAAGGCGATGTAAGTTCAAGCTTCTGCTTCGTTTAGGGATTTGGTTTCATATAATGCAGGCGAATTTCAGTCCTGCGTTGACTGTAACATGTAAAGGCAAAGAAAGTCGTGTATGAGGTGTACAATGCAGAAAGTCCTGCCTAAACAGAGTTAAGCAAAAATATAAGCGTGTGAAGAAAATGTCCTGCGAAGAACAAACTTTGACCGAAATTCAACTATGTGCATTTCATCAGCGCGGCGTAACATCATTGCAGATTACGGTTTAACTAAAAGAATCTGTTACGTGTTCTTTGTTATACGTAAATTAATTTTTTCGACAAGCGCGTGCTGTACCAGAAACTTATTTTGAAATGTATACAAATTGGTAAATACCTAAGGTACAGTATGTTCTGGTAGTGCTTTCATTCAAGTGCACATGATTTTTAGAAGCTGAAATCACTAACGAAATATTATAGAATTCAAACAGCTACGAAATATTCAAAAAGTCTTTGTTAAAACGACCCGAGTCTCACAAATCAAATCGAAACAAAAGGAAAAACCACACAAAGGAACCGCTTTCGTAAAATCGTTACTTCGCTTATGAAAACGGCCGTAAAGTGACATAAAATCTCTTGATTAAATACCAAGCAAAATATTTTGGCGAACAATGCAAGGAAGCTTCTTTAGAAAGATGGCAAACGCTGCGCGTTTCCGAAGCAACTTTTTTTGCATTGTCGTCGGCTTAGAAAATTGTCTGGGCCTTGGCAAATTGTGCAGCAAAGTTCATTGTGAAATATAGAGAATGTCGCAGTGCGGGGCCGACCCAACTTTAATATTTTCAGTTTTATAATGCACGCTGATGCATGCCGTGGAAATGATAAGCTGCCAAAAACAGGAACGCTTTAAAAAGTTCCAATGTTGATATTTTCCTTTAAACGTTGCAACAACGGGGAGAAAGGCGAAAAGGTTCTTGTGAACCTCTGCTGGAATAAGAATAAAATATTATGCGGTTTTAATCTTTGGAATGGGGAATGAATGAAACGATGTAATTTGCAAGAACGGGAAAAAGAGTTCATATGGAGGAAAATTAGATTTTGGGGTGTCAAAAATGTGACAAAGAATAATTTTTCTTAAAAAATCTCATGGTTAAATGATATTGAAACCTAAGATAAATAATTTTTACAGCTTTTTTCCACATAAACCTACAAAAGATTCAACTAATAAAATGAAATTGAATGGAAAAATGCCCCCACTTTTTCATGAAAATTTACCCTTGCCTTCTGACGGTCAAATAAAACATGATCGGTAATGGTAAGAAATTTAAATGCTCTCGGTCTTGTTAAAAATGTTAAAAGTACTCGATCATGATAAAAAATTAGACGAACTCGGTCATGTTAAAAAAAAATTAAACTTAATCAGTCATTTAGAAAAATTTTACGTGGTCAGTAAAGTTAAGAAATTAGACGTGCTTCGCAGTGTTTAAGGCCCGCGACAACGAAAATCGCTTTGGTAGAGAACGTAATGTTTCCATCAAGAAACTGAACAGTGGAAACGCTCATGTAGTTGTTGTTATTCAGGACGAGTATAAACAGACTAAAAAAATTAAAAAAGAAACAAACTGATAATTAGAATCTAATAAACCTACAATAATTTGTCACTTTTAAGTTTGTTAAAAAAGTACGTCCGTTTTCTGTTTCCTGTTTCTGAGCCACTAATCTATGTCAGCATGAGGTAGGAATTTTTCATTCCTAAATTCAGCATCATTAAATTCAACATGGATTGCTCGGCGTTGACACTGTTCATGTAATGTGAGGGGAATATCAATGGAAAGTTTGCAATTTTAATTCGTAAATTCCATTGAATATAATTTGCCATGAATATTTTGGCATTCTGACTGTGCAGAAAATTTGGGTGGAATATCAATGGAAGGTAGGAAATTCGTATTTCTAAATTACACAGAATACAACGTAGCTTGGATTGTTTAAAGTTCTGACCGTAGAGGTAAATTGAGAGGAATATCAATTAATTACAAACGGTATAGATGAAACAAATTCAAAAGAACCGCATTGAGTCGCCATTGTTCGCATTTCTAACAGATTGACTTGGAAAGACTTCCACATTTTTCGAATCGTCGATAAAACCACTCCAAAGAAATGAGAAAACATCAGAAATTCATGGATCTATAAGCCAGTAAATAACGAATGCTTTGGAGCATCTCTGTGTTGTTATGTCCTTGCTCATCAATACAAGTGATGTTAAAATCAAGTACGCTCGTATCAACACAGAAGTTATCAGCAAAACAGGTTTTCACAGCATTGTTTACGCTAGGGATAGGGTATTAATTAGGAAGGCTGGCATGAAAGGTGGAATAATATTGTAACCGAAGCTTATGGGACGGAATTCTAATCCTGTAAAGGGCTTTCAAATTGATGAGGGAATCAGCGGAGCATTATAACAGCGCCACCGAAGGGCCTGTAATTAGTCTATGCAAATTGCGCTCCCTGCATCTGAGGTTTCGTAACAATGATGTTTGTCAAAGGTCCCTCGGCAAGCTGCTTTGGATGTTCCAAGGAATGGCGCAAAATAAGAAGCTCATTTATTTTCGTGCGTGCGCTGTTAAAAGCTGTCGACCGTGGAGGCTCTGAATGCGTGCTGCTCTGGCTTATGAAACTGAGCTCCTCTGTAATGGTGGCAGCACAATGGGCTGTTGCGCCATGACGGGGGTCGTGTCGTGGGTGTCTTGACAATGGCTTCTTTACAGTGGGTGCCATGATATTAATAATGTTGGCCATGGGTTACTCCAGAACGGGTGTCTTGGTAATGGGTTCTTTACAGTGGGTGTCATGACATTAATAATGTTGGATATGGGTTACTCCAGAACGGGTGTCTTGGCAATGGGTAACATGATATTGTTAAGAATAGCTGTAAGTTACTCCAGAACGGGTGTCTAGATACTGGGTTCCTTTGCAATGGGTACAATGACATTCTCAAGAAAAGCTATGGGTTACTCCACAACGGTGGTCTTGATATGGGGACCTTGACAATGGGTACCTCTACAATGGGTACCATGACCATATTAACAATGGCTACGGGTTCCTTCAAAACTGAAGTGTTGACGTGGGTACCTTGACAAATGGGTTCCTTTACCATTGGTACCTTGACATTGTTAACTTAAGTACCGTGACAAAGAGTACCTTGGTAATGGGTACATTCACGATGAGTGTTTTGACAATGTGCACTTTCACGATGAGTTCCTTAATATTGAGTGACAAAAATGTCAAATAAAAACGTAGCCTAAATATGGGGATAAAGGAAAAAAGAATGACGAAGGAATAATGCAGATTTCAACTTCTTATTCAATTTGAACATAGAACACAGTTGGAACTCCAGGTACACACATCTATTAAACCAACTGCTTTGAAAATTACACTAAAGATTATAAACCTGAAAAATTTATTGTGAAATTTTGAAACTAATGTTCTTGAAATAAAATCTAGTCGAGTTAGTCATGTTTATTCCCGATTCATTCTTCCGATTGACAAGAAACGAAGTAACCAGATCGAAGTATCAAAATGTTCATTAATGGAATAAGACACACTGTATTCAAAGGAGGTAACGACACATGTCTCTCAAGATATACCTTCTAAATAGCTCATTTCGACGCATCCCATCAAAAATAATATTACGGTAAAGTAGCCCTGTGGAAATTGGTCGTTCTACATGAATCGGAACTGTGAGGGCTGAAGTCATTCGTTCGATGAACTACGTAAAGAAATACTTAGTCATAGTTGTCAAAACAAAGGATCCTTTAAAATATCACAGAAAGGAAACTTTCTGTCATTAAACTAGGTTTTATGTGTTGTTGAGTTGTGTTTTAAGTAATCTGAAGAGAGCCTTGGAAAAGATTCCATTGAAATGGCCCACCATTTCTTCAAGAGCAACAGAAATAAGCGGTCGCAATTGATCAAACTTGCAGCAGACAACCAGCGGCAGCGAGGGCGACAGTGTGAGCTTGAGCACAGGCGTGAAAAAATCATCAAGCGCAGACAGACTCGGATTCTTAGCGTTCATTTTTCAGGTCATTATGCTAGAAACGCTGGAAAAATTCAACGCAGCAAAGCACGGAAACATTTCATACGAGGCTGGGCGAGGGCTCTAGGGCTGCTGATAAACTGCGCTTCCAGGAGACGTTAAGAAGATGCTGCCCATTTAAAAAAAGCCTCTTCAAGGCCATTCATCTGCGCGACGTCTCTATGAATCACGGGCCCCTTCTCCAGACTGTTTGCTGCTCCGTCTTTTTCCGGGCAACTTTTTGGGGCAGCTGCAATTCAAATTGTTGCCGTTGGCTAAGTAGCTGTGTCTTTTGGTTGTTAAGTTGTAATCTTCTTAATAGTGGTGTGTTTTGGATTAAAAAGTTTTATAAGACTCTAAGTGTTATAACGTAGCAAACGTCACAAATGATTTAAAATAGGTGGTTGAAAACTATGCAATTGGTTTTGTTCAGCAGACTTGAATGACATGAAAGAAGGAATTGGAAACCTTGCAGTTAGTTGTATTTTTTGTCCAGTAGACTTGAATGGCTTAAAAGAGTGGTGGTGCAAACCTTGCAGTTGGTTTTCATTTTTCTACTGCAGACTTTAATTTAGTTTTTATTGGGGTTTTGAAATAAGAAGCACTCATTCGAAGAAACTCTATTTTCTGTTTGTATTAATATCTTCAGAAAATATTAAGATGAGATAATGGTTAACCACTCGATTATATATTGTTGTTCTCCAGACTAAAATGATGATTAATTGAAATTCTGAATTTGAAAGTAGATTTTTTAAGGTGACAAAATTGGTTACATTCCGTTTCTTGTTTTTATTGAGGCGCTTTTGTTTTGTTCAGTTTTGCTGAGTGTCAGAATATGTAGCTAAACTGGGATTCTTAAGCTCGAAATAAATGCTATTTAGCTCAAATTTCAATTTATTTTAACTTTGCTTAAATTGTACTTTCAATGCAATTAATTTCAATATTCAATAAATCTTAGTTTTAACTTTGGAGGCAAAGCTAAAAATTTCAGTTACCTACATATATTTGTATATTGTTAAATGTATATATGCAAATATTTATATACATAATTAAATATATATATATATACATATATATAAATACATGTAACATTTAAAAACAATAACTACGCTAAAAATAACTTAAACGAACACAAGCCTCGGTTCATTTAGTCACCAAACAAAAAAATTTTGAGAGCAAGTTATTTCCCTCTAACGCACCAAAAAATTGTCGGGAAAACATTATTTCTTGTAAAATCGGGTAGTGAACAAATTTGCATAGTTCGACAAAAACAAACGTAAACATAATTTCAATTCAACTCTCTCAAAATATGCAACGACAAACTTTGTTTGGTAAAATCGTGATGTAAACGAATGTATCGTTCGACAGAAACAAATGAAAATTAATCCTATGAAGCGCACGTTGAATAGCTGAGGTGAAATCCCTGTGTGCTCTGTATTACACTCTAAATTTTTCGCCGCCTATGCGATTTAAGCGATTAAATCGTTTAGGCGGCAAAAATAATGCATGCAGGCGGTGAAAAATTTAGACTGGGTAGTCAGCTGCATACTACATAATCATGAACTGTAAGAAAATATTTAGCTAATAAAACTATTTATGGAAACATTTTAAGTGATAGCAAAAATGACCTTAACTCACAACACGAACCATAAACAATGTGACACAGTGAGTCCGTAGAGACGCTACTCAACAGAATTCATATCAGATGACTTCACTCGTGCCAGATGCAATATTCTACACCAGGAACGCCCATTCATACCAGGTTATCTCTTTTATGCCAAATGCACCGTATACTAATGAATGCCTAATACTTTTTTAATGCACACTTCATCTCATTTTACAAATGCATGCCAAATCTTTACTAACAGCATCACTCATCTCACATGCATCACATTTTACACATGAATGCTTTACATTAACTAAGTGGATTATGCATCACCTTTCACATTTGAATGCCTGACAATTATCAAAAGACTAATTCAACTCACACGTATCACCTTTCACATATGAGTGCTCTATATTTACGAATATGATTATTTGTCTCACAAGTATCACATTCTACATATGAATTCCTTATATGTTACTACGCATGTGAATAATTCTATTTACTAAGTTACTTATCTATCTATCTCTCACGTAACACACCCCACATATAGATGCCTTATATTTAGTAACCCAATAATTTTCCTCACAAGAATCACATTCTACATATAAATGCCTTATATTTACCCAAGTGCATTATCTTATCTCCCACGTATCACATTCGACATTTGAATTACCTGCTGCGAAGCACATGCAAGCTTCAGCAGCATCCCTCGCCGCACACACCAGCGAGTCACCATGGCAACATCCCCTCTCACACCCCACCCCCATCCCCGCAAAACAGGGGACGCGCTGCCATTACCTTAAAACAAATGGTCTGGGTGCGTGACATTTCCTTCGAGTGATGGATTAACTTATTTTCATATTTTATGCCGCTTGGCTTCATATTAAAACAGTACTCCAGCAAGATGGGAGCATTTTGTCCCTTGGAAAGGCTCTAAAATATAGCCACGCGCGGCGGTGGAGCAAACCTGCCATTGTGGTGTGTCCTGGTGGTGGTGGTGGTGATGGTGGTGCTGGTGGTGGGGGTGTGGTGGTGCAGTGATGGTGGTGGTGATGGTGCTGGTGGTGGTGGTGGTGGTGGGGGTGGTGCTGGTGGTGGTGGTGATCTCGATTGGTCAATAAAGGGAGGCGCCGTTGGTCAATGAAGGGAGTTTTGGTTAACGTAGGGACTTATTTTCCAAGCTTGGTTAATGAAGGGAGCAAAGTTGGTCAATAAAAGGAGTAGTTAGTTAATAAAGGGAGTTTAGCTGCTGGTGACGTCATAAGCTGACGTCACGTACAGGTGTTGCAGGTGTGCAGGTATGTCCCGCTTTTACCTCATCCCTGGCCAAAGTATGAGTGAGTGTCTATTGAGAGTGTCTGAGATGGCTTGTTTCACCATAACTTGCACCTACAGTGTCCGGCTGTCGGGTTTCTTCGCGATGGGAATTCTAAGGAGAAATAATTAATGGATTCTAACGATCAGACCCAACCTAAAATTCGATGATGATGATGATGGGGATAATAATGATGCAGATTATTAGGAACTGTTATATAAAGATAGGCTAAAATAAATAAGGCAAAATAACGGTAAATTAGGATAGGGTAGGAAAGGTTGGGTTGGGTAGGCATAGTTCAGGTACAGCAGTTATACATCCCTCTCCTCGTACTTCTATGGGATGTTCGGGCTTAGAGCACTCTCAGTGAAAACTACTCAAGTCCAAAACTTCGTGGGTGGAGCAGAGAAGTAGAAGTAGGCTGGGCTAGGCTTTTTTATGCCAATGTTTCCATCAGTGTTACCGCAGGCTTCTGAACCGCCCAAAATACCTTCAATCCTGTTTCATTTAAAATGGTTTTTAGGACTTATATGGGATAAAATTACCTGATTATTTTTTTAAATTCGAGAGTTGGTTGATTGAAGATTTCATTAATTAATAATATAACGTTTATCTTGCAGTAGAATCTCGAGAAATAACCTAAAACCTGTCGAGGTTCGAAACCGTTTGGGCTGTCTTATTCCCTGTGTGTTGTCGCCCGCCCAAGCTTACCAAAACGTGAAGGTTTTCCCTTTATAAAGCGAGAAACCTTCACCTCCGGCTCCGCCCTCCTTAACTGTGATTGGTAGCGATTAGTCATGGTGTCCGTGGTGTTCCCAAAGTACTTTTGTTACCATGGTATCAAGATCCTGGTGGTGGTGGTGCTGATACTGGAACTGGTGCTTTTGATTATGCTGATGCTCCTGATGCTGTTAGTGATGCTGGTGCAGGTACTGTTGAGACTTCTGGTGATGTTTGTGCTAGTGATGCTGTTGATAAAAGAAATTTCAGTAAGAAATTCTACTAATAATTACATTTCACTAAAAAATTTCATTCCATTAAGAACTTCCATTAAGAGATGACATTCCATTAAGAAATCGTAAGTTAAGCTCCAACGAAGTTAAAGTCGCTTCCTCATGACCTCTACAATACCCGAGTGAAGAACCCTGCATCATTACCACTCTGGAACCAGAATTATAACATTTTTTCCACTAAAGTAAAGTCTTGTTTCATTACCCCCCTCAGAAATTGGAATCATGACCATCCTTTAGCAGAAGTACAGAAAGCCTGCTACATTACCTCCCTGAATTCTGATTCATAAAATTAGGTCAACTAATATAAAGAATCGACTTCTGTTTTATTACCGTTTTATTATCTCTCTGGATCCTGAATGATTGACTTTTCAAGTGCATAAATGACAATGCTTAATTCTCACTGCGATTTGAACAATGAATCCTGTCTCAAAGTTTTTCTCAACTTAGGTAATAAAGAGTGCTTCGTTACTGTTTTTACTAAAGTAATGAAGGATCCCCAACAACTTTTCTGCAATTAATGTTATCTTTTTTGCGTTATTACCTCTCCTCAACTCGAGCAAAGAAATTTCTATCATTACCTTCCATAAATTAAGTAAAGAAGGCCAAATCATAACTGCTTTTCAACTACGGTAACGAACGCTGCATCATTACCTCTCATCCTCCACACCCGAGTTCCTTTCTTTTCTGCATCGGTCCACAAATGATCGAGCGCTTGTGCAAAAAAAAAAATATTTTTTAAAGTGCCAAAAAAGTTCACATAAAAATGGTTAATCAAGCGTAAACAAAACGAAAATGTAAATGGTCAATCAGGTGTCAATGAAAATTAAGGTAAAAACAATCAATAAAGTGTCTACGAAAATAACGACATAAATGGTTAGTCCAGTGTTAATGAAAATAAAAATAGAAATAGTTAACCCTAGGTCAATAAAATGAAGATAGAAATGGTTAATCACATGCCGATGAAAATAAAGATATAAATGGTTAATCACATGCCAATGAAAATAAAGATATAAATGGTTAATCACATGCCAATGAAAATAAAGATATAAATGGTTAATCACATGCCAATGAAAATGAAGGTATAAATATTTAATCACATACAAATCAAAATACAGGAAAAAATGGCCAATCACATACAAATAAAAACACAGGAAAAAATGGCCAATCACATATAAATAAAATAAAGGTAAAACAGCCCGACACATCCCAGCAGCAGACGCTCACGCAGCCACAACCTGATCCCCCGTGCATTTTACCTTCAAAGATTTGAAAAGTAATGCAAAACTCCTCGAGTTCCTTGATGCAATTAAGTTTTTTGCAGAGCTTCACAGCGCTGGAATGACAGCCCTGATGCTCCTCACAGCTGGAAAGTTGGTTGTTTTAACGCATTTTCTTCCGTACATGAAACTGACTGTGTGTTGACGCAAGGATAAATAACCAGCCACCGAAATAACTGCTCTTATGCCCCTCACAGCTGACTGCAGCTATACAGCTTATTTTAACGCATTATAGTGAGTACATGAAACTGATCGTGTGTTGACGCAGGCGAAAAGAACCATTTGTGGCGGTAGATGAAATTAGCCATTTGTTACGGTAGATGAATTTAGCCATTTGTAGAGGTAGAGTAAAATATCATTTGCCATGTTCTCTAATTGAAAAAATTTGTTGCAGCTGCTAAAGCACTTGTTTGCTACGGCAGATAAAACAATCAGTTGTTCTGTACATAAAAAAATAATATGAAGAAAGGGGAAATTTATTACGGTAAATCATGACAGTTTTTTCTAAAGAGATAGAATAATTTCTTGATGCCGTAAGTATGAGTAATCATTTAACATGGCACATGATGACAATCATTGTGACGATAGAAATGTTGTGGAGTATAAGCATGTGTATGGATTTTTCTTCGTTAAGAGTATTAAAATAATACTTCTTGCTTTTTTCAGGTTTTCCCCGTATTTAAAAATTGCGTGGGTGAACAATCATGAAAAAACACAGAAAGAGAAACTATAAAAGTACTTGAATAAATAACACTCGATTTTAAAATAACCTTGAAAAAACAACGGTCATTTCAAAATTGCGAATCCATTACTGTGCACATAGAAATCGCAAATTTGCCGTCGTGTTTCTCAACACCAACGACTACACGAAGAATACATAAAGTCGATAATCACGATCACTTACGACGAATCATTCCATCCACACAAAATCAATAATCTCGTCCACACAAATTAATTTATCACGTCCCTGCAAAATCAATAATCACGGGCACATAAAATTATAACAAAGTCCACACAAAATCAAAAATCCCGTCCACAAGATACCGATCATCATATTCACACATAATCAATAACCATTTCCACAAAAAGAAATTAACTACGTCCTCACACAATCAACAATCAAGTCCTCACAAAATCAATAATCACGTCCACACAAAGTCAATAATCAAGTCCTCACAAAATCAATAATCACTTTCTCACAAAGTCAATAATCAAGTCCTCACAAAATCAATAATCAAATCCTCACAAAATTAATAATCACTTCCTCACAAAATCAAAAATCACGTCCACACAAAGTCAATAATCAAGTCCTCACAAAATCAATAATCAAGTCCTCACAAAATCAATAATTAAGTCCTCACAAAAAATCCATAATCAAGTCCTCACAAAATCAATTATCAAGTCCTCACGAAATCAATAAACAAGTCCTCACAAAATCAATAATCACGTCCTCACAAAATCAATTATCAAGTCCTCACAAAATCAATAAACAAGTCCTCACAAAATCAATAATCACGTCCTCACAAAATCAATAATCACGTCCTCACAAAATCAATAACCACGTCCACGCATCGATTTTCCCATTGACTCGGCCATGCTGCAGAGCCGCGACATGAACGGATCACCCTCAACTATACGACAAAATGTTTTACGA
Organism: Platorchestia sp. MABIK; assembly: GCA_014220935.1. Taxonomy (NCBI): domain Eukaryota; kingdom Metazoa; phylum Arthropoda; class Malacostraca; order Amphipoda; family Talitridae; genus Platorchestia; species Platorchestia sp. MABIK. The sequence goes on along the minus strand of JACJUY010002283.1, from coordinate 88,434 downwards.
CAACTTAAATTGCGCTTCGCTCTCGTCTAACTTTTATTGGCAACGATTTGAAAGAAGTTTTAATTAGAAAGAAGGAATAAAAGCCCAAGAAAGATCATTGACGTGCAAAATTACTGGAGTTGCTCCCTGCATTAGAGGCAGATCTCGGATAGGTCTTTCTTTTATTTTTAATTCGAACGAGTGTCTCCTTTTCTTCCTTTTTCTTCGTCGAAGACTCGTCAAAATGAGCGACATGCTCATTTGAAATTTATTGATTGGCCATGATATCGTTTTAGTGTTTTACCTATGTTTTACCCATGTTGGACCCCTGTTGTACCCTTGTTGTACCCCTGTTGTACCTCTGTTGTACCCCTGTTGTACCCCTGTTGTACCCCTGTTGTCCCTTGTTGTACCCCTGTTGTAACCCTGTTGTACCCCTGTTGTACCTCTGTTGTACCCCTACATGTTGCACCCCTGAAACATCTGTTGTCTATTTCTTCTAGTTTTTCTGTCAATTTAGGAACTTTATGATCATAAAGATTTAAAACCTAAACTGGTCCTAATGTATTTCATGTGACAACTTTTCTTGGAAATGAACTGATTTTTTCCTTTTTCACGGTTTTAATTAGAACCGACAGAAACATTGTTGAATTCCAGTTCATGCGTCAACTTATTTAAAATGAACGTCTTTTATTTATTTTGTTCACTATGGTTTAGATAATGACCGGCAAAAATAATTGAAGCAACTCTTTTTTTAGAGTTCGAAGAGGTTAATTAATTTAAATCTGGAAATTCAAGAGTGATGATGGAAAAGCTTCATTTTTGACGGCATGTTAAACTGATGCAGGCTGAGTGCGCTAAAGTAAATCATCAGGTCTTTTTCAACGATATCAGCACTTCCACGAATATTTGTGAAATACTTCAACAATTTCAACACTTTCACGAATGTTTGTGTAATACTTTAACAACATCAACACTTTCACGAAAATTTGTGTAATACTTCATCAACATCAACACTTTCACGAAAATTTGTGCAATACTTTAGCAATTTCAACACTTTCACGAATATTTGTATAACACTTTAAAAATATCAACACTTTCACGAATATTTGTGTACTACTTCAACAAAATCAACACTTTCACGAATATTTGTGAAATACTTTAACAATATCAACACTTTCACGAATATTTGTGTAATACTTCAACAATTTCAACACTTTCACGAATGTTTGTGTAATACTTTAACAACATCAACACTTTCACGAAAATTTGTGTAATACTTCATCAACATCAACACTTTCACGAAAATTTGTGTAATACTTCATCAATATCAACACTTTCACGAAAATTTGTGTAATACTTCATCAATATCAGCACTTGCACGAATATTTGTGTAACACTTCAACAATATCAACACTTTCACGAATATTTGTGTAATACTTCATCAATATCAGCACTTTCACGAATATTTGTGTAATACTTCATCAATATCAACACTTTTACGAATATTTGTGTAATACTTCATCAATATCAACACTTTCACGAATATTTGTGTAATACTTCATCAATATCAACACTTTCACGAATATTTGTGTAATACTTCATCAATATCAACACTTTCACGAATATTTGTGTAATACTTCATCAATATCAACACTTTCACGAATTTTTGCGCAATTAAGGTGTAAGTTTAACGACAAAATGTAAAATGGATAACAATTTAAAAGCAAATAGTAATAATGCTTGAAAGAATAAGATAGGCCACATAAAATAATCATAATAAAATCAATGATGACAAATAATCAATAAACGTCATAAATCGCGAAATCAATCTATTCAACCAAAAATTAAGGTTAAACACACAGTCTTTCTTCATTATAATATATCAATTAATTAAAAATTAGAATTAAACACTTTTTTCCTAATAATTACATTTTCATGCATTTTACTCAGAAATGCAAGCAAAAATTTCGTTCCTGTCCTGTTTTTTTACTGGCTATCAATTGATTCCATCCAACATTGCCTTGCCTGGAGCTACCCAAAACTTAGCAGTGACATCAACATTGACTTTAATACTGACGTAAGCTTTAACCTTAACGTGAATTTGCCATACTTCTTTACTTCATTTAACTTAATAAGACCTAACCCACGAAGCCCATTCAAAGTTAATTAGTCTCAAAGTCTCAAACATACTCTCTCTGCTCTATGGAAACCTTGGGGAAAACGTCCGAGTATATTTAAAGAAATATATTTTAGAGACCTTGAGAAATAATCTCAATTAAATCTAATAAAAATCCTGGACACCTCTAAAAATAACACAAAATTAAATCCAATAAAATATTGAACACCTTGAAAAATAACACACAAGTAAATCTAATAAATCAGCCTGGGTAGCCTATACGTCATGTAAGTTAATTTAGACATTAGTCGTTTTCCGTTGGCGCACCTAAACGTGAGGCCGGTAATCCTAAACAGGAAAATGTATCCTTGTGGCATGGAGGGGAATACATGGATACTGAAATTTCATTGGTAACATTAGTATTGAATAGACATTGAAATACTATTATTTAAATATTGAATTATTCATTCAATATTTTAAATTATTGTGATACTTTATTGTGTGATACTCTAACTTCATTTTTTTGATTAATAAACTTTTGTTCATTAAATTATTATTAAAATATTGAAAATATTAATAATAGATACTGAATGGTAATAATAGTATTCATATGTTGTTTGTTTTAGGTTACTATGTTGTGCGCCGTAGGGTGAACTTTATTGCATTTCTTATGATACTAAAAACAAAAATAAAATATTTTACAGCATTCATCATTTATTGCTTTTTTCTTTCGTTTCCTGAACCCCTCTTACGACTCTCGACATTAGCTTTAAAAATCAAATTACCATTCAAAAAATGTACAAGATATTACCCAAAAAAATTCACAACCAAATAAAAGAAACATTCCATACTTTGTTCCAACATTAAACAGAAGAAACATTTCATTATTGCAACCGCAATCAAATAGAAGAAACATTTAATCCCTAGTTTTATAATTAAGTAAAACAAATATTCCAAGCAATGTTTCGTAATTAAATAGAAGACGTTCCTCAAGGAAGCCATTACGCTGAATACTTAAGTTATTTCAAGTTAGGCGGGTTCAGCTTTGCGTAAGTGATGGACGACCTGTGGGGCCTTCATATGGACCCCCCGGGGCTATATTTCGTGCCAGCCACATGGCTGAGCAGCCAACAAGAAAGGCTTTCCGCCTTTTGTACCGGGGTGATGAAGCCATATTTCGTGGCCAGCCACCTGGCTGGTCCTCAGCCACCTGGTTGAACAGCCAACAAAAAGGCTTTCACCTTTTGTACTGGGTTGATGAGGTTGATACACTTTATGCAAAAAGAACTCACAGACTTCGAAAAATTTGTTCTTTGTTTCATTTTCGAATGGCATGCTGTGTTTCAATTACTGTAGTTATTTAGATCGTTAAATAAGAGGGGGATAGTGAAATGTAGCAGTAGCGGGGATAGTGAAATGTAGTAGTAGCGGGGATAGTGAAATGTAGCAGTAGGGGGGATAGTGAAATGTAGTAGTAGGTGGGATAGTGAAGTCCCACCTCTAGATCTATCCCTCCTCACCTTAACCTATTCTTCTAGTCGAACTCTACTCCTTACACCTATACCTTTTCTCCTAACCTAGGTCTATTCCCTATCCCTAGGCCTATTCTTATAACCTAGACTAGTCTAAATATCTAAACCTACTCCCCTAACCTATGATATTTACCAACACCTAGGCCTATTTTCACAACTTAGGTCTTCTCTAAATTTCTAAGCCTACTCTTCTAACCTGTGCCTACTGCCAACACCCAGGCCTATTCCCAAATTCTAGATCCCCTCAAAATATATAAACCTACTCCACTAACCTATGCCTACTGCCAACACCTAGGCCTCCCAAGCCGGGCCCGATGCAGACCTCAAAAACTTACGACTGCCGTAAAAAAACTCGTCACGCTGCGATTTGACTGCCACCACATCGGTTTTCGATGAGGATTTTTTTCTGGTTTCGGAAACCGCGTTATGATTTTTACTGGCGGTTTTTTGAGAAGGGCTAAGCAAAGTGCTTGAAATTTAGTATGAAAAGCTGAAAAGTTCTCTGAATTTCTGTGAAAAGTTCCGTAAAGTTTGCATGTTCTTCCATACGAGTCTTGGAAAAAAATATCAGTGGGCTTCATTTAGAGGGAAAATTTTTCCTTCTCTTTCCTAAAAAGGTACGAACGTAAGTGCGTGTGAGTGATGTTTTTTACTTTGCAATTATTTTTCCATAATAGGGAAAATTTCAAGGCATTTAAAATATACTGAGTGTCAATGACGATTTTAAGAACCGATGCAATCAATAAACAGGATTTTAAAATGAAATCGATAATTCATTGGATAAAAAATATACTGCCTGCATTCCTTTGCTAAATCAAATCAATTCATCGCTGACTCAGATAATTAGTTCTGTAAATTGATTTATAATATTACTACATTTTATCAGTCCAAAAATGGAGGTAAGTAATCTGGTATTTCAACTGATCCAAAATTCATTTGATGGACCAACTCGTGAATAATTCACCGAAATAACCAAGATGCCAAATAAATTAATCAAGTACCGGAACTAATGAATCGATTCACTAAATCAAGCAATTAACTGTGTGGTTCAACTCACTCAATAAAACCATTAATAGAGCAATCAGTTATTTAATCAGAAATTGTGTTCATTTTATTGTATCCAATTCATTAAGTTTGGCTCTGATGGCTCAATGCTTCCAAACTTTTCTCGGAATCAAATTTAAAATAACTTTGGTGTTGTAGTTTAAGCCGTTAGGGTCCCTCGTCTCATAAATTCACTATAGATTTCGCAAATTTTCAATATTCTCCAAATTTAATGATTTTCCTTCATATACTGGAAATATTTCACAGATTTCCCATTCACCCACTGGAAACATTTCCCTTCAGGCACTAAAAACATTTCACAGATTCCCCTCAACAATAATTTCCTTTCACTCATCGGTAACATTTCAAAGATTCCCCCAGCAATAATTTTCCTTCAGCCACTGGAAACGTTTCATAAAATTCTCCTTCACCCTCTGAAAACAT
>JACJUY010002283.1:47933-68700 GCA_014220935.1 Platorchestia sp. MABIK | reverse complement strand
AAAAAAATTGGGTTATTGTATTCTCATATAAAAAATAATTTAAAACAATAACTGAAGTACTTTTGTTTTTATTGACCTTTCAAATAAGTAAGTTTCTCTGGCGCACCCTGTATTTTCTACTGTCTAAATCAATTTCGTGAAAGCCGACTCGAAAAGGTTAAAATTCTAAGTTTCTGAAATTTCAAACTTCACGACAAATTTCAACATAAAATCCAACGTTCCTGAAATTTCAAACTTCACTTCAAATGTTTACTTATAATTCAACGTTGCTGAAATTTCCACTTTCAGACGACCAAATTCGAGCGTAAGCTGCCGAATTTGAAGGCCCACCTTTGACTCGCAGGTTCTAATTTTTTCCAGCAGCCGCGGCGCGGGGCGGCGCTGGAGCTGCGCTGGGGCGCCTTGATGAGGCGATTTTTCTCTAATTTTGGAGTACAAGGAAATCTGATTTTGGTGAGGCATTTAATTTCGCGTCCTCACAGTCAGCCCGCGCGTACTTTTGATCTCTGATTTTTGCGCCCGTGTGATAATGATACGATAGTGGTGATGGTAATGACGGTGTTAATAATGATTAAATGATGGTGATGGAGATGATGATGATAGTGAGGAGGGTCATGGTGGTGGTAATAATAATTGTAATAATGGTGATGATGATTATATTAGTGGTAATAATGATTAAAATGATGGTGACGGTGATGATGATAGTGGTGATGGTGCTGTTTGTGGTAATTATGGTAATAATGCTGATGGTGATGATGATAGTCGTGATGGTGATGGTGGTGGTAATGATGATGGTAATAATGATGATTATGACGCTGATGGTGATGATGATAGTGGGGATGGTCATAGTGGTGATAATGATGGTCATATGAAAAAATGACAAGGTTAATAATGGTGAAATTACTGATTGTGATGGTGGTGGTGATGGTGATGATGGCTATGGTAGGTCACGATCGCGATGGTAGGAATTTTATGATGGCGAAAATTGAGACATTATAACGATGATACTAGCGATGATGGCGATGATAGTGTTGCCAATGGTGATAGTGATTGAGATAAATTAGGATGTAAGAGCGATGATGATGGTGATGTGACAATGATGGTGTTGATGAAAATGATAATTATGATCACGATAATGATGATAGAAAAGATGATAGTAATGACAATGGTGATAATGATGATTATGGGATACTGGTGATGATGATGAAGATGATTATGATGGTGAAAGTGACAATGAGGGTCGTGATTACGCTTTGATTAGAAGGAAGATGAGGGTTATTATGATAATGATGATGATGATGCTGATGATAATGATGATGATGATGATGATGCTGATGATGTTGATGATAACCATGATGATAATAATACTGGTGATAATAATGATGGTAAAGATAATAAGGGCCGAGGGATACCAGCGTTAATAACTGCTGGTGGAGGATGTCGTAAAAGTGATGAGGGCCGAGCTATAAAGCGGACGGATGAAGGGGGTGTAAGGAAGGGGGTGGAAGGAAGGGGGTGGAAGAAGGGGTGGGGGGGTAAGGGGTGGAAAAAGGGAGTGGAAAGGGTGAGACGGGATCCAAGAAAAAGGAAATAAAAAATTTGTGGGTGTAAGGGGAGAAGTAGGGCAGTAAGAGGAGAAGAGGTGGAAGAAAGGGGATATGGAAAGGGTATGAAAGGGTGAGAATAAAAAAGGGGAAAAGAAGGAGGTAGAACGAAAAAATTACCTGTGGAATTGAGTGGAGAGGTCAAGCAAGGGCAGGAAGGATCAGCAAATGGAAAGAAGAAAGAAAGAAGAGGAATGGATTTTGGAGATAAAGGAATGGAGGAAGAAAGAGAAGAAGACAAAGGACGAGAAGAGGCTGAAGAAGGAGAGATAGATAGAGACTGGAGGAAGAAAGTAGTTGCTAGAGTAGTGGAAGAAAAAGTATGGATGTCGGTAGATTGATCTGAGTTTTGTCGTTTTTGACTTTTTCTTTGTCTGTTTCGTGAACATTGCGAACAGGACATTATCAAACATTTAACATTTCGTGGACATCATTAAACATTTAACATTTCGTGGACATTACCAAACATTTAACATTTCGTGGACATTACCAAACATTTAACATTTCATGGACATTACCAAACATTTAACATTTCGTGGACATTACCAAACATTTAACATTTCGTGGACATCATCAAACATTTAACATTTCGTGTACATTACCAAACATTTACCATTTCATGGACATTACCAAACATTTAACATTTCGTGGACATTACCAAACATTTAACATTTCGTGGACATCATCAAACATTTAACATTTCGTGGACATCATTAAACATTTAAAATTTCGTGGACATTACCAAACATTTAACATTTCGTGGACATTACCAAACATTTAACATTTCGTGGACATCATCAAACTTTGAACATTTCACGGACATTACCAAACATTTAACATTTCATGGACATTACCAAACATTTAACATTTCGTGAACATTACCAAACATTTAACATTTCATGGACATTACCAAACATTTAACATTTCGTGAACATTACCAAACATTTAACATTTCGTGGACATCATCAAACATTAAACATTTCACGGACATTACCAAACATTTAACATTTCGTGGACATCATTAAACATTTAACATTTCGTGGACATTACCAAACATTTAACATTTCGTGGACATTATCAAACATTTAACATTTCATGGACATTACCAAACATTTAACATTTCGTGGACATTATCAAACATTGCCTCCGCTGCGTTGCAGCTCGGCAATAGCTTTGCTTCGATGAAGAGGCGAATTTTTCAAGTTTCTGGAATTCAAATCTAAGTAATTTCTATACCTTTTTATAATAAAGTATAATCTAAGTAATTTTTATACCTTTTTATAATAAAGTATAATTAGAATCAAAAAGACAGTCAGTTAATAGCTCTAGAGTCTGAATCGAAAATCCTTGTTCATCATAAATGACTTAAACACTTCATTTATTAATAGCGATACATGAATTAGATATTTAGTTTTGCAAACGGTTCTGGCTATCATGTAACTCGTAGTACAATATAATTCTGAAATGAAATTTCCCCTTACACGCCCTTTGTTTAATTGAACTTTTGCAGTCGTTGAAATTTTCGATTCTTTCAATTACAAGACGAAAAACTCGTGAGAAATATGTGGTTGTATTATTCTGTTTTCAACATTACTTATTTCACCATCGTCAAGAGCACCACTCCGAACATGTCAGGGTCAACACTCCTAACTTGTCAGGGTCAACACTCCTAACTTGTCAGGGTCAACATCCCGAACTTGTTTTCAGCGTAAAAATTTTTCCAAAAAGGTTAAGCATCTTTAGCCTAGCGCAGAAATTCTCCCAAATTTAGCATTTTGAGCGCATTTTTTGAATTTATGTGTACGAATCCATGTGTGAATGTAAACAAGTATGTGTCAAGTATGTGTTAGAGATGCGTTCGTGAAAATGGAAAATTAGGTCATTTTCATGAGCAAAAATAAGTGCATTTTGAGTTCGTGTACAGTGTTTAATTGCAAAGGATTTTTTTTTTGAAGCTCTCTTCGTCAGTAAAAACGTTCAGTGTGTTAGGGAATGATTTTATTTCACTATTGATTAGGGCAACAACTTCATTCATGTCCTAAACCTAATTTCAAAATTCCTGCTACTTGTTTACAGTGCAAAATCTGATTTAAGAATCGTCAGTTGGTGTGCAAAAATCATTTCACAGTAAATGAAATGGTAAAACTTTATCTATGCATTCAAACCATAACGTACCAGCTTCTCATATGAAAAGGCGCAGGAACAAAAATGAAATTTTAGGTTTCCATATCTGAGTTCAAGCAAAAATACTGACTTGAATCAAATCTAGATTCAATAACAGATGAAGAGAAAAGGGCCGTTTGGAAAAAAAACATTCAATACAGACAACGCACGTTCGATAACACACACAAGAAATGTTGAATGTTTTCCACTGCCTTAACATGTGAACCAAAACGAGATCCTTCGTTTCCTTTCAAAAAAGAGTTAGATAGAGAAGAACTAAGAGGGAGCTGCGGAAAACGGAAACGTCGGAGAGATAGCAACGCAAAACCCTCAAAATAAATATACCGAGGACTGCAGTCGTAGATACTGAAAATAAAAATAAACAAACAATATAATAGAATGTGGGAAGAGCGACGGATCGGCTTTATTGTTCGTCAAAAAATATGCGCGATAGCAAAATTTCCTCTTCTGTGTACATAGGAGGCTGCTTGCACGTGAAAACATCGATGAAAGTAAAAACAGCGTTCTTTTGATATATATAGTACAATTCCAGCGAAACAATGAAAAAAGGAAAACAAAATAAATGGCTGGATGCTTTTCAACCGATTTATTCCAGTTGTGTATTCACCGTGTTTGTTCACTCACCAGTAAGATCACATGCAGGAAAGATCACGCGTAAGATCACATGCAGGAAAGATCACGCGTAAGATCACATGCAGGAAAGATCACGCGTAAGATCACATGCAGGAAAGATCACGCGTAAGATCACATGCAGGAAAGATCACACGTAAGATCACATGCAGGAAAGATCACGCGTAAGATCACATGCAGGAAAGATCACACGTAAGATCATATGCAGGAAAGATCACGCGTAAGATCACATGCAGGAAAGATCACACGTAAGATCACATGCAGGAAAGATCACGCGTAAGATCACATGCAGGAAAGATCACGCGAGAGATCGCGTGCAGGAAAGATCACGCGTAGGATCTCATGAAAACAATTTTGAAAGATACTTAAGAAGAAGAAGGAAGAAGGATTGCAACTAAAATTGCATCTAGGAATTAACTCACCCCAACACCAGCACGTCATACCACCTGCAGGGATGACCTCACCCCAACACCAGCACGTCATACAACCTGCAGGGATGACCTCACCCCAACACCAGCACGCCACACGACCTGCAGGGATGACCTCACCCCAACACCAGCACGTCACACCACCTGCAGGGATGACCTCACCCCAACATCAGCACGTCACACCACCTGCAGGGATGATCTCACCCCAACACCACCACGCCACACCACCTGCAGAGGTGTTCTCACCCCAACACCAGCACGTCACAGGGATGACCTCACCCCAACATCAAGACGCGCTAAAATATGCACGCAGAAGCCCTCGCTTGTCAGTTTTCGTCGACTTCGATGCCAGAGCTAAAATAATTGAGCGGGAGGCCAGCGCGTGAAAATTATTGCTGAATGCTGCAGCGAAAAACGGTAAATAGAAATTTCTGATCTTTGCACCGCCTTCCTGATCTGAAATCTATATCGTGTGCTTCTTTGGTTCGAGCGCAAGTTGGCGGTTGTTGAGTACTGGCGCAGTGCTTGTTGGTGTGTGCAACGGTGGTTGTTTTCTTGAGGCATAGAACGGTGGTTGTTTTCCTGAGGTGTGGAACGGTAGTTGTTTTCTTGAGGTGGGGAACGTTGATTGTTGTCCCTGTTCAACTTATATAGAATTCCATTACAATTCTGGCATGACCTAGAAGCCCAAAAAATACTGATGTAACTCTGAAGCATCCAGTCAACATCGCTACAACTTCGTTACAACACTATTACAACCTGTGAACCAAAGCACAAATCCGGTACAACTAACTCCCGCACAACCGGTAAACAACGGTGCAGCTCCGTTATAACTCCGATACCACGAAGGTTATAGCAAAGAAGACCTTTAAAAATCATTTTAATGAAACGTTTCAAGCCTCAGCTCATCATGTCATATCTGCCTGTGCAAAATATACATGCATTGAATAAAAACACGACAAAATCATAAAATTGCTCATCCTTCATGCATTCAAACAAGAGTCTAAATAAAAATGACATGACATAAAAACTGATTAAATCTAATTATCAAAAATTCACTAACCAGAATCGTAAATGTGAGTTAAAACGGAAAATAAGAATACGAGAGTACAACTAAAATGCGGAACGGTCATAAGGTCTGCTTACTAGGAAAAAAAACAATCTAATTAAAAAGAGAGGCAGGGGGGGAAATGAGTGAGAGAGGAAGAGAAGAGAGAAAAAAAGAGAAACAAAAAACTAAATATGAATGCATTGAATCTTGTTCACTAAGAACCTACAATTTTTAAGGGGTAAGCACTCTGCATATCATTGAGGGCCGGTTTCAATTTGTGTAAATACAGCATACGCAGTTCACAAGAATTCGAAGCATAATCTAAAATTTTGAATCGCTCGTTACTGATAATTTGTTCACATGGACCCATACAGTGCTGCCTTATGTTGGAATGGGAAGGCGTCCCTAACGGGCATCCCTTGCGATGTCTCCTTCTGGCATGCTCAGCGACTCGCATAAATAGTGCTCGGTGGGTTGATCCCACATACCGCGATGCGCAATGCGCACAACTAAATTCATAAATGAGAGAAGACCGCAAGCCCTTGGGAAGGTCATTTTTGAAGCGAAGAAAAGATCCAATTGTGAATTTGTTTAATAAAATTATGCGAAAGCGAGTCGTATGAATTAATTTGCCTCGGACATTAGATAGTTCATTTTTCAACTTTTCGAACTGATGACCAAAATATGGTAGAACACAATATACAGTTGACGAAATTGGTTCAGACTCTCGAGGGCTATACACATTTGAAAGAAAAGTATTAATAGATCTATAAAAGGCAACAACAGGGAAACCGTTAGAAGAAAAGTAAGATTTGAGGAACTCATATTTACGGTGAAGGTTATTATAGGTAGAACAAATCCTATAAGCTCTGTTGATTAGAGTGAATAGACTGTTTGTTTTAAAAGATTTGGAACAGAAACTAAAAAAGCTGAGACCTAAGCCGGTAAAACTTTGTTTTCTATAAACTGAGGTAAAAAATTTATTGTCCGCCCTGCAAACCTTAACGTCAAGAAAATTAAGAGAATCACCGTGTTCTAAATCTACTGTAAACTTAATACTAGGATGTTGAACATTTAAATATTGCAGATATAATTGCACATCAGTTGCACGTTTGAACAGGACAAAGGTATCGTCTACATAAAGCTTGTACAGGATAGGCTTAAAAATGGACGGGCAGTTTTGGAGCCATAATTTCTCATGGAAGCACATAAAAATGCTCTCAAAAGTAGGACCGAGCGGAAGGCCCATACCCAAGCCCTCAATTTGTTTGTAAACAATACCGTTAAACAGAAAAAAGGAACTAAACACAGCAAGTTCCAGAAGATTCTTGAAATAATTCCGACTTAATCCTATGACTAGAGAAGCTGGACTAGTAAACAGGGAACTGAGACAAACTTTTTTGCTAGTAAGCTGACCTTATGACCGTTCCGCATTTTAGTTGTACTCTCGTATTCTTATTTTCCGTTTTAACTCACATTTACGATTCTGGTTAGTGAATTTTTGATAATTAGATTTAATCAGTTTTGTGTCATGTCATTTTTATTTAGACTCTTGTTTGAATGCATGAAGGATGAGCAATTTTATGATTTTGTCGTGTTTTTATTCAATGCATGTATATTTTGTACCTGCAGATATGACTGATGATGAGCTGAGGCTTGAAACGTTTCATTAAAATGATTTTAAAGGTCTTCTTTGCTATAACCTTCGTAGTTAAACCGCTCAGCAGAAAAGATATTCCAAACTCCGATACCACCTGTAAACCCTAATACAACTACAATAAACAACGGTACAACTGTGTTATAGCTTCAGTACTACCCGTAAGCCCTGGCAAAACTTCTTAACAACCAGTTAACAACAGTACATCTCCGATATAACTCCAGTACCCCTGAAAAGAGGGATCACAGCACACAGCAAGGCTAGGTGCATTAACACGGAGGTCATACATCACTGCTTTAACGCTGCAAGAAAATTTTCGGTTTTGAAGAGGCCCGTAACTTCGAGAACAGCTCCTTTCTTGGTGTCTGTGTGAATTTGCATCTCCAAAGAGCGAAGGCCTCCGAGCTTTTTCCAAGAGCCTATCAAGCTATTTTTTGCCCCATGATCGAGCATTTTTGACCGTGCACGGCGGTTTTTGCAGCGGACGCCTTCCTATATCCGCCTCCTTTTGAACGCTTTTGACCTATCCGAAGTTGAGGTAGGTGGAACCGTGCCTCCACGGGTAAGCAAGACTGTGTGCTTGTGGACTCTAGAAACAACACTAAAGCACTCGTAAATTCTGTGCGTTTGCTATCCAATGGACATCTCAGGGACGTAAGATGCGTGCTTTATGTACGTATTATTGTGGGGTGTCAGAGTCTCCACCTCCTCAAATACTTGAACAATGTTCTTTGAGCGTACAAACGCTGTGGAAGTTTGTTACGAGTCTCTATAGATAAGGATGGTATTGAAATTTTTTCACTAAGCCCCGTAGATTTTATTGCGCTCACTGCATCTTGTGTTAGCAAAATCTGCTAGTAAATGAAATATGTGTAGCAAAGTCCGTAGATATTTTTGAAATGCCTACAGTCTATTATTGTTGTTCTTACAAAGCTATTTAAAAGTGTGTAGTAACGTCCGTAGATTATTTAGAATTATTACACTGAAAAACTTCACCAAACTAAAACTAGGATCTTTATTACTTTACTAAAACGGATTTGATTGAGCAGTACACTTATGTTTCTTACATCGCATTAATGTTGTTTTTCACAACTTCTGTTTTTCGATTGAAGAGAGAAATTCGAATTTACGAGTATAATTCACCCTGAGAAAATTAAAAACACGGGGATGGCCTTAACTTTAAAGTGACACAACCAGAGAAATTCTGCTTTCGCCACCTCCTAAATCCATCAGATTTTCGGAGCGTTCGTTTCGCCGTCGGATAACAAACTCATCTTCGTTAATTTCCGAAGGTACCGATATAAGAAATTGAAGTCCCTTTTGCTCTGGTTTTTTGAAGGGAAAATTTAAAATTGGGTGTTGGAGCTCAATTACGTGACGCGCTGTGACGCCCTTTGCCAATTTCCTGCTACGCGGGAAATGTTCGGAAAAATGCGAGAAAAGTTAATTCATCACCAATGTTTATTTCTCAGTGAAAATTGAGAACTTTAGGGGCAGCTGTACTTAGTCTAGATTGAGAGATAGTTATTCTCAATTGCTTCTCTTTCAGTCAAAACTAAGTATTTTTGGGTTTCATTCCTTAGTGTTGAGTGAGAAATAACTTTTTTCCGTTGATTATTTTAAAATGAAAATTGAGTTCTTTTGGGCAGCTATACTTAGTCTAGACTAAGATATGGCTATTCTCAATTGCTTCTCTTTCAGTCGAAACTAAGTTTTTTGGGTTTCATTACATAGTGTTGAGTGAGATATGGCTTCTCTATATTGCTTATTTCTCATTGAGAATTGACCATTTTTGAGCATCTATACTTAGTCTAAATCTATACTTAGAGCATCTATACCTAGAGTTAATTCATCTCTATTTCTAATTTTTACTGAAAATTGCAATTTTTTGGGCACCCACACTTAGTCTTGACTGAGCGTTCATCCATCTCCATTGCTTATCTATCAGTCAGACGCAACTATTTTTAGGCATCTTTACTTAGTATTCTTTACTTAGGTATTTTTACATTTTTCGTGGACTCCGTGGATACTAAACGACGAATAGAAATTAAATCAGTCTACTGTATTTGATGGCTGTGATGAATGAATATCGTTATGTGCTTTGAATTTTGGTCTTGCATAATTACTGTAGGAAATCCTCGGATTTTGGAACTCATAATTAATCAAGCGGACGCACAGACAAGTATTTCAGTTGTTTAGTTCTATGCTAATGTTTTGCAAATCAATACTATATAATAAAACGCAAGGTGTCAACTTGAATTTACAAAAAATAAACTTAAATATTTTCTAATGCGGAATTTTTCCAATGTTATTACAATGGGAATCTCATTGGCTACGTTTATTAAATTGGTTGGTTGATTGGTTCGTGTCTCTTTCGTTATTGACCGTATCTGTGATACGAGTTTCACCAGTGCCCAAGCACGAGAATATTTTGATTGCAGTTATTACTACGGTGAATAACTTTGTCTGTCACCCACATCTGAAAAATTCATTTCAGGAAAATATCGAATCCCGTCATTTTTGTCCGGTCGTGTACACTATCATTAAAATAAGGCGCTATTGCAATATGCTGCTCGTAACCTCACGCTGTTGTGCGAATTAGTTTCGGTCCCTTTATGATCCACTCGACTAAGGAAGACAACTTTTAAAACAATATTTTATGCATGTATTTTGGTATAAAATGTTGTTTTTCACTCATTAAAAACATTTAAAGCTCTTTGTGGAGCCTGGCGTTTGAATTTTGAATGTTGATCTCGAGTAGCTCCAAACGTCCGCACTCAAGTAAAACAAAAATGCAAAGTCCTATTGAACATCAGTGTACGCAGACACGAAAGAAGTGTTTGTGAATTTGTAACGTTATTGGGAACATTTTCTTGTCGACACAACTTAGCTCGATTTTTGTTGTAAGTGGCTTTTAAAATAAGAAAAGAGGCTCATCATGCATATCAAATCACACCCGCACAACTCATGGACTACTTTCGAAGTCTCCATGAAGGAAAAATCTCGAGAAAAATCATATTCGCCTTCATCATTATTACGGAACCAAACTCGTATATTTTATTATCGATGAAGAAATTTCGGAAAACCGAATTTCTTTTTGGTAACTCGAAAACTTTTTAAAGAGTTTTAGAGTCTTTCCGATGCTGTAATGATTTTTTTATTAATCAGAGACAATGTTTTATGAGGCAAGAACTCTCTGTGATGCATCAAGAACTCTTTTGATGAGTATATGAATCCTTTCAATGCATCAAAGCCGTCTTTGCGCGCATCGAAGACGTCCTTGCACGCATCAAAGACGTCCTTGCATGCAGCAAAGACGTCCTTGCACGCATCAAAGACGTCCTTGCATGCAGCAAAGACGTCCTTGCATGCAGCAAAGACGTCCTTGCATGCAGCAAAGACGTCCTTGCATGCAGCAAAGATGTCCTTTCATGCAGCAAAGACGCCCTTGCATGCAGCAAAGACGTCCTTGCACGCATCAAAGACGTCCTTGCATGCAGCATAGACGTCCTTGCATGCAGCAAAGACGTCCTTGCATGCAGCAAAGACGTCATTGCACGCATTAAAGACGTCCTTGCACGCATCAAAGACGTCCTTGCACGCATCAAAGACGTCCTTGCACGCATCAAAGACGTCCTTGCACGCATCAAAGACGTCCTTGCACGCATCAAAGACGTCCTTGCAGGCATCAAAGACATCCTTGCATGCATCAAAGACGTCCTTGCACGCATCAAATACTCTCTTCACGGAGACTCCAGAGATTCCATTGCAAGGGCTAGGCCTTAACATTTTTTGTACATATTACGTTAACAAATATTGTCTGTACAAAATATCCATTAAACGAAAATTAATTTTTCAACGAAATATTCAATAAAGAATAGATGAAGTTTCAATTGGAAGATAACACGCTGTTCGTTAGCGTGCCAGCTTTAATATAATATCACACGCCTGCACGCAAATCAGGTGTCAAGAATTTCAAATGAGCTGCAATGAATACCGCAATGAAGGTTGGTGTGAGTGAATGTTCTTGAAATTCTCAATTGTTGTAATTACACTGCACAGAGATTGTGCAAACTCTGCTCAAGTACTTCACTAACACTGCACAATTATTACAATGACACTGCACAGAGATTGTGCAAACTCTGTTCAAGTACTTCACTAACACTGCACAATTATTACAATGACACTGCACAGCGATTGTGCAAACTCTGTTCAAGTACTTCACTAACACTGCACAATTATTACAATTACACTGCACAGCGATTGTGCAAACTCTGCTCAAGTACTTCACTAACACTGCACAATTATTACAATTACACTGCACAGAGATTGTGCAAACTCTGCTCAAGTACTTCACTAACACTGCACAAAGACTGCGTTAACTCTGCATTGCGACTGCAGTATTACAGCACAGGTGCTGCACTTACACTGTGCCTGTACTGCACTAACACTGCGCGTATCATGAACTTACACTGAACATGTACTGCACAAACACTGCACTGCCCAGGTTCTGTGATGAACTTACACTAAACATACACTGCTCTAACACTGAAAAGATACTCAGTTTATGCACACATCGCATGTATTGTATCAACACTGCACAGGAACTGCAGTGTAACTGCACAGGTACTTCATTAACACTGCACGTATCATGAACTTACACTGAACCTGCACTGCTCTGACACTGCAAAAATACTCAGGAACTAAACACTTCACATCCCAGTCTAACTTTTTTGTCGGAGCATGCGAATTTTCGCCGCCTAAGCGATTTAATTACTGGGGAGGCGAAAAACATGCATTAAGGCTGCGAAAAAGTTAAACTGGGATGTATGTATTGTGTTAAGACTGCACACGGACTGGATCCATGTTCATAACCTCTTGTGTGCGCACGTCATCGATACGCAGAACGCAGTCATTTAACAAAAAATACACGCGTGAATGACAAACGACTGTGTGCACTGTGTGTGCAATGAGCATGTCAGTTTCGTGTACACGCATTTACCTTCGTTCATTTGCAGTGCGCACGCATCTGTACTCTAAGTACTCACTGAATGATAAGAAACAGCTTATCGCTATTTCTCCTCTGCGCCCTCATTCAAGACGATGAATATTCATCCATTGCCGTGGAGCAGCATTCATTATTCTGAGAGCGTGCGCGTTTTGACGTCAAGTCGATTGTGTGTTATCTTCCTAATGTTCAAATCAGTCTGTGCGCAGTGGCCTTTGGCAAACTAAACTTCTGGGACTTAAATTTAGAGCGTATTGTTTAGCGGTTCATTGAATTCAGTTCAATGGCTACAGGTCAGTGAATATACTTAGTTCATCGACTATAGTTCAGTGGATATACTTCAGTGACTATAGTTCAGTGGGGACATTTCAGTGGCTATAGCTCAGTGAATATAGTTCAATGAAAAAACAGTTAATTGAACATAGTTCAGCGACAGTAGTTTAACGGCTATAGTCTGGTGGCTATTGTTCTACGACTGTAGTTCAATGACTATAGTTCAGTGACTATAGTTCAGTGGCTATAGTTCAGTAACTATAGTTCAGCGACTTACCTTGATAATGCTTTATAACATGAGCATCTTGTTTTATTACTCGAATTCTAGAATATGAAGTTATATGCACACAGTTTTTGAATCTTTCAGTCAGAAAATTTTCAGAAAATTTTCAGTTGATTTTCATCTAAGTTTGTCATTATGCAGAGTTGATGAAGAGAGTTTGATGACTGCTTATCAATTCTTGTTTTCCTCACCGTTCAATCACCTGTTCGAAAGAAAAAGATTTTCAAAAATAACTTCCAGACTCATTGTCACAAATGTACCATTGTCACAAATGTACTAATTGCCACGCTCTTTACAATTCCAGGAAATTTGTGCCCTGACATTTTTCTCCATTCGTCTTGGCCGCGACACTTGAAAATCGCCAGCCAATTTCAAGGTGAACTCCGAACAACACCCGCCTTTGGGCCCAATAATATCCACTTCCCGAACGTTTCATCGCATTTTATGAATCTGCTCACACATTCTAGGCATTCGTACTCAATTCCTGGATCAAGCTTCTATTAGATTATTCTGTAGTCCCCTCAGCGCTAGGCGTGCATTTTGAAACCAATCCAATAACTTTGCTGTGAAGGAGCTCCGACTCGCCTGCATTGTTCATGCTGGAACGCATGCTATTCGCACATTAGAGTTGAGAAGAGCAGCAACAACATGTCTCTATATTATAGTCGTAAATGCTGACTACGTGATGTCAACACTAGCAAATGCAAGCGAACCCATCGTCTTCTATAGCGCTAGTGAAGGTAAACCGAAGCAATTGTCTGTAATTAAGTTGGTCTATCGTTGCTGTGTCGACGAGGAAGCGGTGTAGTCTGCAATTTAGAAAGAGACGCTCCCTTCAAAAGCCTGTCTGCGAGAGAGAGAACTTGTTTGGCGAGTGTGCTATTAAAAATGATGGATGGAGGTGGACGACGCCCTTGCACAGCCCTTATTATCACATTGCCCACTAATAAACGAGCTGGTTTTTCAACACCGATCCACGAACTTCAAATTTGAGCAATGTCAACAGACGCAATGTCTAACAACGCACTTTGTGCGTGAGAATTTCAAATTCGTCTCGCATAAAAACAGGTTCTGTAATGCGTGTGTAGTGAGCAGGTCGTTGTGCTCAATGCCTCCATATTCATTCGTTGGAAACACTTTGACCTTTCAAACTTTGCGTGAACACCGTTTGATAACGGGTCATTTGTTGCGGCCCCTGATTTTTTATCGGTTTCAAGCACCACGAAGTGGACTTTCGTATCGAAGAACATCTATGATTTTTTATCGGTTTCAAGCACCACGAAGTGGACTTTCGTATCGAAGAACATCTATGATTTTTTATCGGTTTCAAGCAGCACGAAGTGGACTTTCGTATCGAAGACCGTCTATTTTAACTGCCTCTCATCAGGTTGGCATGATAGAGCATTTAATATCATGGTTTCATTACTAAACTAAAAAACAAAAGAAAATTACGTTCTTATAAATAGTAGTTCACATGTGTGCGGTATGGGTCGATCGTACGATGAACTTTTTCTTTGAATTCGCAGCAATAATTGCAGGAATTTCGTTTGTTTTTTTCCACGACGGTGAACATTCGCAAAAAATTTGGAATGAAGGTTTTGGAAATACCAGCTTGCATGCAGTTTTTTTAAATCTGATCGATTATCGTAATTGGGTTTAATAGAGTGTGGATTTTTATATATTCATCTATTTCTCTTTCATGCTTTTTCGCCCGTCAGTGCGTGGGTGAAAAAATTTTGTTTTAATTTATCGGCGTTTTTTCATTAATTTCTCTGTTCTATTAATCGTCTTTTTGGAGGTCTTACTATTTTATTTTCTGTTATTTTATGCCGGTTTTTGAACGTTGTTTTGCCCCTCTGTAAGTCGTACAAATCTCCCGTCATTCAATGCTAAATTCTTTCTGGTGTTTTTTTCAAGTTTCTTCGTGTTGAGATCCCATAAATATTTTGTACTTGGTATCATGCGTAGGATCATACTGAAATTTTGCACATTTAATCACAGATTTCCCATTTTTGACATGTGTTTCTTCTTAACTTTTACATTTATGACATTCATTGATTACCCATTTATGACGTTACGTTTCTTCATTGATATCACATTTATAACATTCGTTTCTTCATTGATTTCCCATTTATGACATTACGTCTCTTCGTAGATTTCTCATTTTTCTTCAAATGATTTCCCACCTCTGAGGTTAGATTCCTTCAAAATAGATTTAGATTTCACATTCCATACATTGCAACGCTGCACGCAGCCACCATGAACTATACCCCTACCTCAGACCACCCTCCTAGATCGGCAAACACAGGTCACTAATGACGCATAAAATTTGCGCGGTCTCGGAAACCATTCCGTAGAAAGCACTTTGGCCGCAAAATTTTGCGTAGAAGTTGTTGAGAAACGGCATTTTTGACAGAGGGAATCTGTTCCTGTCCGACGGAGGGAGTTATGTTCTCCTAAACTTGCAGCTTGTGAGGGAAATCCCTCGGCCGCTTCCCTCTTTTCCCGCGAGGAAGAACTGCGCGATGAGTTCGGGGGAGTTTTCCCTCATTTGTGAAAGGTCTTTTGTCAACTCCCATTCATTTGGATGACTATCTTTGAACTTTGGCAAACTTTACTCGGTGACAAGGTCTCTATTGTTTTAATTAAAATTCTGCAGACGATGGGAATTCTTTTGAGTCTGTCCTTAGCTTCGAACAGAGCAAAAGAGCCCTGGAAACATTGTAGAATGGGACAATGTCTGAAAAGAGCTTCACAGACGCACTTTTTTCCTCTGGATCCCAACGTTTTGCTGTAGCAAATAATTCCGGTAAAAACAGGGGAGGTGAGATGTCGACGGCTGGGAATCTGTGTTCATGGGGAAAACCTTTTAATGGAGGGACGGTGTTGGGGACGTATGTTAGTTTACAAGAACTTAAAAAAAGAGATAAGACAAAAATAACCGGTAAAAACAACAAATGAGGCAAGTGAACACCATTAGCAAGCCTTAAATAAATCAAAAACAAAACAGAGAAATATAAGACGAAGAGGTGGAACACCATGAAAACAAAAAACGAGACAACAGGATAACTTTAAGTTTTTGTTCGTGATGCTGTTAGTTCGTTTTTTACCTGATACCGTTTTATTTTTGGTCGTGATGCTTTTTGTGCGTTTTTTCTCTCATACGTTTGTGTGTTTTTGTATATTGTATATGGTTCTCTTGCATTTTTCACTACATGATGATTTATATAAGTTCATTGAATAGAAACTTGACTTGAATTTAAATAATGTTCAAGCTCAACACAAATGAAAGTAGTGAGGTGAAATTTCCATCCAACTTCTAGTCGTCACCCTTTTTCCCTAGCTTGTAGGACAACAAGAACAGTGTACCATGTACAATATACATTAAACGGAATAGTATTTACAGTATATAGCATGTACAATAAACATTAAACAGTATAGTATGAACAATAAACATTAAACAGAATAGTATGTACGATAAACATTAAACAGTATAGTATGTACAATAACCATTAAATAGAATAGTTTGTACAATAACCTTTAAACAGTATAGCGTGTACAATAACCTTTAAACAGTATAGCGTGTACAATAGACAGTAAACATTATAGTATGATCATTGAACATTAAACAATATAGTACGCACCATAAATATTAAACTGTATTGCATTTACAACAGACAATAAACAGTATAGTGTGTACAATAACCGTAAAACAGTTCAGTATGAACATTAAACATTAAACTGTATAGTTTGGGCAATAAACATTAAACAGTAAATTGTGTACAACAAACATTAAACAGTATAGTATTTATTATGTGCGTCAGTATGCAGTATTATCCTGAGTAATTCAGTGCAAGTCCCCGCAAAGTGTTCCTTGATTCATTTCTTTTTTGAATATCTAATCGCGTATTTCTTTAACTTCAAAAAAACGGAATTCATCAAGGAACTCGCGCGCGTCTTGAAAGCAATTTCCTGTTAGCAGCTAAACGACCGCTGAAATTTGATAATATTTGAACGTAATTTCAGAAAAACGTACGAGAATTCAGCGCTTCAAAAATGCACGCGACAAAGGCATCCCACTCAAGTTTGCTAAACTTGGTCTACTGAAGTTCATTAAGTTCCAACCGATGCAAACAGCCTTGCTGTGTCGCCGGAACTGAAGTTAAAAAGTTCCTGAATTAATTTTCTGACAAAAAGATCTTGAAGCCATTTTAATACTTGGGTTCTCTTTCTCGAAGACTTGAAGAAGTCGTTGATTTTGAATGCGCAGACTGTTGAACTAATCTAAACTACAGGCTAATTCTTTAGTAATGTCAACTAGTGGCTAATGTGTTACTAATTTCCAGTGTTGGTTTATTCTTAACTAATCTCAACCACAGGCTTATTCTTTAGTAATCTCAACTAGTGACTTATGCCACTATGATGCCAACCACAGGCTAATTCTTAATCTCAACTAGTGACTGATGCGTAACTAATGTTGGCTTATTAATTCCTAATTATTCTCGACAAAAGACATTCAATACGGCCACGATCATACTGAATTCAACCACAGGCTTATTGATTATTCACGTAAAAAACAATGAGTCAAACTAATAATAAATCAAGTAACACCGCCAATACTACTACGATAGCAGAAATGAGTATTTGCCAATACTACTACAATAGAAGTATCAATCATCTCAGTCAAGTTAACAGCTATATGTTCTGGCCTCAACTATCGAGGCAAAGTTCCCAAGTATTGACTCTTAATACAAGGCTGGCAGAAGGATGGACTCTAATTCTACGACAATAGGAGTATTGACCGCCAATTCCACGAGAGTAGCATTATTTACTGTCAGTGTTGGGTCAACAGAAATAAGATTTGCCAAGTATTTACAGAGGTATTTCAATGATACGAAGTATTATTAACGGCTGTCTCAATATTATGAAATAGGTAGCTACATCATTTGCGTAAAATATTCTTCATCAATACTATTGATGGCCATGAAATACCATTGATGAATAGTATAATTAAATACCATTGATGGCCATGTCAATCCTCTGAAGTAGTATTCCTGGCTCCGTTTTCAACTGCTAAATACTTCGAGGTATTTACCCGTACTCCGCGTATTCGATGTCTACACTACATACAATAACCTAAATGAGCATCGCCAATATTAAATATAGTGACATATCGTTGTACTACAATGATATCGTTGTACTACAATAATAAAACTTTCATTCATTGTTCGTCATTAGCAATTAATAAATTATTCATTGTCTCTATAACTTGAGAATATAATTGCTTAGCAGTCATTCGTTGTTGCTCTAACGCTGTCATGATGGGCAAAAAAAAACGATGTAGATGTTTGAGCTCTGAATGATTATGCCTTCCGCGTGATCTTTCCTAATCTGAAAATGAATGAAAATAAAAATATCAGTATTATATATATATATATATACACATGTACATACGGAAATATATGTATGAAAAACGTCTATTGGAATTAAGCGAAAATTCTACCCAATTCATCCATAATTACAATCAAAGCCTAAAGTATTTTCATGCTTTGATGGATTAAAAAAAGGTCCGGTGAAATGCACATAACAAATCCTTGTAATAGTTTCTTGGAAATGCATGTCTCTTTATAAATAAACAACGCAAATTGTATTTGAAACTTTGAGTAAGGCCTTGAATATACAGAACATGTCGTATATTTGAGACCATGTCAATACAGTAGCTGGGTCAACACAATTTAAAAAGAATCTGTTTGCAATATTTTCCACTGTAATTTCGTCCGACATCAAACTTCGACAAACTTTCATGAAAATTCAAAACACAATTATGCATGAAGGAAATCTCCGATGGTATCTACACCAAACTTAATAACTGGGCTGAAACTAGCATTATATTCATTTTCTTGATGCGCCAAGAGGAAGAAACTTTCGACTATATTTTCGAGTGCTTTGCTCGATCACTATGGAATAGCTGGACTCGTAAATTCTCTTTAGCCGTACACAAATTCATCTAAGTCGACTTAGAAGAACTCATTTTGACTGTGAATCGCCATGACGTAAATCTAAGGACGAAATTTACGTCACAATGATGTAAAGTAAAAATATCAAGCAGATTATCAATCACAATGAAGTAAATGTCGACGCAATTTACGTCACAAAGACGTAACGGGATAAAAATCACGCTGATCACATTTATCAATCACAATGACGTAAATGTCTAGGTAATTTAGGTCACAAAGCCGTAACGTTACATAAATCCGAGGGCAGATCCGCATCCAAAACACAATTAACAAGAGAACATCGTCTCAAGAATAGAAGGCAGTTACACCCAGCAGCAGCGCTCGAGCCCTGAGCAGAACAAAGACAAGAAGAAGCGCCGGAGTCTCTCTGACTTCTGGAAGCATTCCATCTTTTATTTTGCTGAAAGAAGTTAACGCTTCTGAGAGGAATTGCACCGAGTTTATGAGGCGTCAGGGAAATAAGATGATTCTCGCTATCTTGATTGTGCCGTGAAGACGTAGGCCTTAGGCCTTCAAGGCGCTAGGCCTGCAAGGTGAGTCAAAGAGCCTGCCTGATCGCGCCCTACGCCGGGCGCTTACAGCCTTCTTTAATGCTCCCCTGGCGAGTGAATGTGGCTGCTTGAGCGCCCTTCTGCCTCTCTTCACTGCCTTCAATCATCGTCCTCGTCACAACTGCACGCCCGTCCCTTTAACTCACGGCCCCAATTGTGCACACGCATCTCTCGACTTGGACAGATTTTACTTGTTTGTTGCTGGTGAACGAATTCTTTAACTTGTCACCACTGTAGGAATTTCCGTGTAACTTAGAACCTGAATTTTGTTTCCTAAATTTCGAATTGTGCACACGCATCTCTCAACTTGGACAGATTTTGCTGGTTTCTTACTGGTGTGCGAATCCTTTGATTTGTCACAGTTGTAGAAATATCCGTGTAATTTAGAAGCTGAATTTTGTTTCTAAAATTTAGGATTATGCGCACGCATCTCTCAACTTGGATAGATTTAGGTTGTTTGTTACGCAGGGTGAAATGCATTTTTAAGAAAAGGTTAGCTTCTCATGTTGTAACTACGGCGCAAAAAATTTAACTTACAACCCCAATGGTGTACCTGAAACTGCGATTTCGAACTTTGTATCACGTACACACTTTTTGCGATTTGAAAAAACTTTGGCTGTTGCTTACGGTGGGTTCAAAAACGGATGAAAACAGGCCTGTCAACCCATGTTTTTCACGAAAGCAGCGCTGCTGAAAGCAGCACTTTCAACATTCCTCTGAAATTAGACACACCTGCTTGTGAACTGCACTTACTTGATTATCTAACTTGATTTTCTTTCTTGATTTGTATGCTTCAGAAGCCAATGAGTGTTTTATCGTGCATTTTTTAGATTCATTCTAACAGTAGGAGTACACAATTAACTCCAGTTTCCGAGTGATGTAGACAAAACTCAATGATTTTTTCATAGACCGCCTTGCCGATACTGGTTTAAAATTCGGTATCGCTTTAAAAACTCTCAGAATTTAAACTGCTAACAAATGAATTGTGAAATAATGCTTGGATCATAATTTGAATGTCACATAAGGGAACAGAATCTAATTTTAGCATCATAATTAAGTCTCATAGGTGAATAGTACCATA
>JACJUY010002283.1:14959-33861 GCA_014220935.1 Platorchestia sp. MABIK | reverse complement strand
TCAAACACCGTAGAGTTTGTGTACCACGCCAAACACCGTAGAGTTTGTGTACCAAGTCAAACACAGTAGAGTTTGTGTACCACGTCAAACACCGTTGAGTTTGTGTACCAAGTCAAACACCGTAGAGTTTGTGCACCAAGTCAAACACCGTAGAGTTTGTGCACCAAGTCAAACACCGTAGAGTTTGTGTACCAAGTCAAACCGTAGAGTTTGTGTACCAAGTCAAACACCGTAGAATTTGTGCGCCAAGTCAAACACCGAAGAGTTTGTTTAATGAGTCAAACATGGTAGAGTTTGTATACGGAGTCCAACACTACTGAGTTTGAGTTTGACGTGCAGGTGCTACGAGCGGGACGAGCAGCACGAGCTGCGCAACGCGCCGCACGTGAACAACTCGTACAAGTGGGCGGGCGGCGGCTTCCTGTCCTCCGCTGTGGACCTCGTGCGCCTCGGCTCCGTGATGCTTTACTCCCTCCACGCCACCGACCACATGATCCGTGGGTATTGTGGTGGTCTGCCTGCTTCTGTGTGTGTGTGGCCTTCTGCTGCTGTGTGTGTGTCCTGCTGGTGCTGTGGTGGTCTGCCTGGTGCTGTGTGTCCTCTCCGTGGTGGTCTGCCTGCTGCTGTGTGTCCTCTCCGTGGTGGTCTGCCTGCTGCTGTGTGTCCTCTCCGTGGTGGTCTGCCTGCTGCTGTGTGTCCTCTCCGTGGTGGTCTGCCTGCTGCTGTATGTGTCCTTCCTGCTGCTGTGTGTGTCCTTCTGTGTGAAAGTCATTTCTGCTGTTATGTATGTCCTTCTTGCTGCTGTGTGTGTCCTTTTTGCTGCTGTGTGTGTCCTTTTTGCTGCTGTGTGTGTCCTTTTTGCTGCTGTGTGTGTCCTTCCTGCTGCTGTGTGTGTTCTCCGTTTGCTGTAGTACCTGCCCAGTTTTTGTTCCTCGTTACTCATTGTTCTCAAGTACGTCTTTGTACATCTTTCTGTTCATCTTTGCACTTATTCTGATAGCGTTGTTCCCCATTCTTACTGCTTACCGGTCATATCAGCGTCTAGTTATATTTATTTTGCTCTTTTTCAACTTCAATTGATGGTTTTTCATTATTTAGAAATTATTTTTTGTACCCATAATTGATACTGTTTTGTCGTCACGAAATGGGGGGAGAAAATTCTACCTCAAACTCCTAGGTAAAATTTTCTCATGTGGACAACTTTCTGGTCACCATCTTTCCTTTTCTGGTACCTAGTTGTCAATTTCAGAAAATGTGTAAATTTTCAACGAATGTTTACTGTACAAGCACAGTTCTATTACAAACTTTCCAAATTTATAGGCAACGAATATCCGATGTCCAATGCGGTATTTCAGAATATTCATTGAATATTTTGACCAGTGAGTAAACATGTAATCTTTTATGGGCAACATTCTAGATCAAATTTTCTCCTGCAGAGGAGCACAACGTGCAGCCAGGCTTCCTAAAATCCAGCACCGTGCAGAAGATGTGGTCTCCTTACTTCTACCACAAACCTTCGCAAGCCTTCACGCAGAACTTCATGCGTGGCTATGGCTTGGGATGGTGCGTCCAGGCCCCGAGGATGGATCAGTACGAGAAAGTAACTTGTACTTCTCAAGGGTCCACTTCTGGAAAGAGTGCTAAGGACGGAACGGAAGACGATTCGTTTGTGCGAATTTCGACGCCTTGGGGGTCGAAGAGACGAAGGTCTTCCAAAGTGCCTCCTGAGCCTAAAGTGGCTCAAAATGAAGAGGTTTCTGTCGATGAAACATTAGAAGACGGCGATAAAGTAGCTCCGGACACTGATGCGCCTTTGAAGGAATTACCTGGGGTGAAATCTGCGATTCAGAAGGTGTCTAAAAGCGCCACAAAAGAGGCAAAAGTTAACGCCCCGTCAGTGGTGCTCCCGGAATCAGAGCTGGAGCCATCAGGTTGGGTAGAGGGAGATCCCATCGGTGGTCGTAACTGCAGGGGTTGCTGTCGCTGTGGCTGCTTTGCTGCCTACCACACCGGCGCTGCGGTCGGTGGCAGCTCCATTCTTCTCATCATGCCTCATCCCTCTGGTGATTGGCTCGTTCAAAGACAGCAAGGTGACGCTGACCAATCAGAGGATAAGGAAAATCTGAAGTCCGTTGCTGACCAATCAGGTGACGGGAAAAATTTCAAGGCCGTTGCTGACCAATCAAACACCGGAAAAAATTCGAAGGCGGTTGACTCTGGAGAAGAGCGCTTGCAAACAACTAAGAAAGATTCTCATCAGTTGGAGAAAAATAAGGAAAAGAAGGTTCGTTATCGGAGTGTCATAGCGCCCAGCAGTTCGTGGAACGGGTGCCGCTTGTGCGAGAGCAAACGTGATGGCGAAGTTGAAACCAACTCCGAACTGAAGGAACATGCGGAAGTACAGGGTATAGTAGTGGCCATATTGACCAACTACACGGGCGTCAGTTTTAGAGATGAAGCCTTCAAAATTGCCAGGGAATTTGCCGCAGTCACTTCTTGAAACCACGTGCCGTATTTTCTATCGACTGTCATATTCCACCTCTTTTTATAGACTTTGCGTGCCCTCGGTAAAACTAGAATAAACTTTTTGCTCAAAAATTGTGTTGTTCACGATATGGGTTTCTAGATACCGTCTTACCTCTTGCTGTAATTATCCAAGAATAATTTATATTTGATTATTAGGATTATTTGCGTCATGCGGTGCTTAATCGAACTTCAAAGCTTAAACTGATATCTTATTCCTCTAAGATGTACGCTAAAGGGAGTTGTCCTTCAGCGCTTCTTGGGAACTTAGCACTTCTCGAAAATATCAGTGAAGGATATCTTTGGAGGTCAATTTTAAAAATAACAAACAATAAATAAATTTCGCCTTCATTTAGTTTTCATTAAGCATTTACCCGAGTTAGTAACTGTTCGTGGGTCAGTAGCATTATGAAAATCCTCCCGGTGACCTCCGGGTGATACATGGCTACCTGAGCTACACTGAGACGTGTCTGTTCTCGTCAGTTTGTCTCAGGGAACTAGTGCTCTTCAGTGGGAACACAAGCTGCTCACCTCTGAATCAGCAGCACTTGTTGCAGGAGTCAGTTGTGGGTTTAGATTTGTAGTTACGTAGGAGTTATCTTCCATTCTGTACTTTCCTGTCGATGTTGTTGGGAGAGGCCGGCAAACCGTGCAACCGACCTGCTCCACGAGTGTGTTCGTCATTTATTCTTTACTAGTGTACACTGCCTGTCAAAAATGACGGGATTAAATATTTTCCTTGAATAAATTTTTCAGATGTAGATGACAAACAAATGTATCCATCCCAATAGTACCTGCTGTAAAAATGTTCTTGTACTTGTGCACTGGTGAAACTCGTATCACAGATACGGTCATGAACACGTTCTCCGCATTTCCGTGCCTGTTAACGGTTGGTTTGGTTAGGTTGTAAGTAGCAGAATATGGAAATAGTCGTGACTGCTGAAATATATTTTTATTCTTTCTAATAAATATGAAAAATACTATTACACGATAACATTTCAGCTCGTATGAGAACAGTTATTTTTTTTAAAAGTCACAAAAGAGATAAAATGTCATTCATATACACATGTGTATATGTGTAATTTTGGTATACGTGTGGCCCAATACGCGGGGAACGTGTTAAGCATCCTTATGAGCGTGACAGAGACGAAAAAACGGACACCAAATAAATAAATGAACAGACTTGGGACATTACTAGGTAAGAAGATTCTTATTACATCTTTTCGTCTTATTTAGCTGCTTTAGCGGCCCATCAATTTAATTGTCAATATCATTGACTCAATATATTGAGGAGATTTCTTGTTGCCCACCAAGTCAATTAATTGACAGTCGCCAATTAAGCCCACAGACGATCCATTAAATTGTCAATATTCATCGTTGTCAATTATATTGACAATAAAATTGATCGCCCATGGGCAGCTTACGCCTTCTGTCAGCCTAGCGTGCTGTGCCAATCCTGACCGAAATTTCACACCCTAGTTGTACCACTTGAACCTGATTTTTTGAATGATTATCGCTCAACTCAGCGGATAAAGAGGGAAAGCATAGAATACAATACTAATGACTATGCGTTTTCTTGCTAAAAGTGTGGTTTATATTTTTATGATTTCGCACAAGTTTTGATTTTTTATCATTTGTTGCAATATCGGACGCATTTTCATTGACCTCTTTATTTCATTAACACGTTTTCTACTGACGTCGGGACACTAAACGTTCCAAAAAAAAACTTTTTGTCTATATCGTAACAAAGGGGCGGATACGGTGCTAGAATCTATTTTTATTAAATTTCCATAATTTAACACGTTAAGTGCGGCGGGTTACACTGGAGTTCAATATTCAACTGAAACTAGAGTTAATTATAGAGGTCTATTTTAAAACTAACAAACATTGAATAGATCGCGCCTTCATTGAGTTTTCATTAAGCATTTATCGAAATTGAGTTAGTGACTGATGGTTGGTTATCACCATTATGAAAATCCCTCAGTGACCACCGGTGGGTCACGTCTTACTTGGAGTATTAATGATGTGTTTCTACTCCTCAAGCCGAAAAAACAACTTCTGAAATATTGGTCCCATGTATCCATGTTCCGTAGTTACATCAACCATCCGCTGATGGGTTGAACTCTGGGTTAATCATGATTAGTCGATCCTTAAGCCGTCGTCACACGGAGACCAAATGGTACCGTACCGTCATAATCATCTAAAGTCGAAGGCACAGGTCGGTTTGTCCAGCGCCACGAAACCGTCAGAGTTCAGCCTTAGTTTGACACCAACTTAGTCATACCATGATTTCCGGTTCTGAAATCATGGTATGACCAAGCTGGTTACAAACTAAGGCTTAAATCTGACGGTTTCGTGACCGTAAACATAACGACTGGTGCCGCCGACTGTAGATGATTATGACGAAACGTAACCATTTGGTGTCCGTGTGACGGCGGCCTTAGCTGTGCTATTCATGTGAACTTATCTTGCACGGATAAAATATATTCTTAGTGCGGATATTAATTACTGTTAAAATTTGAGGGCCCATAAGTAGCCATGCTAAAATGTGTCCATTGTAATATTTAGCCTTAAGAAATAATTTACTAGTGCGGAACTATGTGAGGGCCCGAGCTAAAGGTTAGGTAGGCTTTCTTTTTGTTGCAGGAGAATATGATTTTGGTTTGTTACGGACCACCCTTTTTTCAGTTCACTGCTGTCCTGTTTTTCAGCACCTACTACTTCCTTCTTCAACTTTGATCTTGTTTCATAATCTTCTTTCCCAACTCACTGTTTCTGTACCCTTTCTGCGTAGATTCCGCGTTTCCTACACTACATACTAAATGGTGCCTTCCTCCTTCCTCTCTTTGGATCGCATTTGTTGCTGCGGGTAGGGAGGCTAAAACTAATGACTAATCTAATCTAATCTTACTAGTGCGGATATTTGTTATTATTATTCCATCAATCTTTGTCCGTATGAACTGAGTTTCGCTTAGTATGACGTATAACTTTAGAATTAAATTTGGGTGACGTCGGTTTTCTGCTGGTACCTCTATCAAAAGGGGAAAAGCATTAGTTGTCGATTGTTAGCTTTATGTTACCCCGAATAAAAGAGGTAAATAATACTAAATATGTACGTAATGAGGCAGAATGATAACCAAACCTTGGGTCTTGCTTTCTTCATGGCTTAGAATTCACTTGTCCTACAAATAATTTCGATGTTCTATTTAGAGTTTTCAAACATTTATTTGAATATTATTGCGTAATATATGTAATAATATTATTATAACATAATTACTGTGTAATTAATTATAATTATATTATTATAATATAGTTAATATATGATTAATTATAATTCTATGATTATTATTATTTTAACATAATTACTTTCGTTAGGCGTTGACGTACAAAGAACCCTTAACTCGTTCCCCGGGTTTCCGCGGCTGTTAACGGTTGTTTTGGCTAGGTTGAAAGTAGCAGAATTGGGAAACAGATTTTACTACTTGAATACATTTTCATTTTTCCTGAGAATTATGAAAAATTCAATTGCAATTAACTTTTCACTTCGTAGGATGACG
Organism: Platorchestia sp. MABIK; assembly: GCA_014220935.1. NCBI lineage: Eukaryota > Metazoa > Arthropoda > Malacostraca > Amphipoda > Talitridae > Platorchestia > Platorchestia sp. MABIK. Next base: position 27,781 of record JACJUY010002283.1, on the reverse strand, counting down.
GTTATTTTTTAAAAAGGTAGCGAAATATGAAATGTCATTCACTTATACCGGTACGTGTATGGGCAATTTACCTGTTGGGACACATGTGGCCCAGTACGCAGGGCCACATATTAAATAATTTTTCATGTTAAATTTCTTTCTTCGCTGTCAAAGATTATGAGAAAGGCGTCAGTCGAACTCGGGTGACGTTTCACTTCCTGTCTCACAAAGAAATGCGGATGTCGGAATTAATTCTGATTAATTTTTTTATAATTAATACTAATTATTCTGAAAATTAATTTTAGTTCATGAATTTTATGTTTAAGACTAATTATTGTGGGAATTAATCATGATTTTATATATATATATATATTAGATTGTTTCTATAATAAGTATAAAGATTCACTTCTGCAATACAGATTATTCTTAATTAACTGAATTGTATTGGATGTGAAATTAATTACTGAATAATTATTCAGGGCAGATGTAATTGTAAGATAAGATAAAAGGACAAGTTCTCTCTCTACCTGTCCTCGTGAATTATGGGGTAATTAAGGTTTGTGTCTTCTATTTATGGCCGTGGATTGCATTAACCATAAATGTGTGTTAATATCGGTGTAGTGTTCCGTTTACGGGCGTCGGTTGTATTACCATAAATGTGTATCAATATGGCTACTATGCCCCTTTATGGTCATGAACTGCATAACCATAAATGGGATTGAACGAACGATGATCACCAGGAGATTAATTTTATGGTCCACTGTTGTACAACCATAAATGCCCGTTGCCAGAAAATTACCATTTAATCATCCGTACAGTACCGAGGTATTACTATCCCATAAATGCCTATTTTCAGACACTCCATTTGGTTTTTTGATGTATGGTATTGCGTTAATTTACGTCGGTATGTGTGGCTGATGTAATAAATTTTGTATTCTTTGCTAATGCGCTACTTTTCATTTTTTCCTGATTCTTGTTGCTGGTGATAGCATGCCGTAAGTGTTGATGGTAGCCTACCATATATGGTGATGACACCCCCCAGGGGGATACAACTATTGTATTGATTGGGAATTAGCGCCCCCAGGGAGTATATGTGAGGTCCCGAGCTGAGAGTTCTGAAGGCCGTTTTTTTTTTGTTTAAATGAAATTTTTTTGTTACGTTAAGACCATCTTTTTCGGCTCACTGCTGTCCTGTTTTTCAGCACCTACTACTTTCTTCTTCAACTTTTGTTTTGTTTCATGAATTTCTTTCTTAACTCACTGTTTCTATGTACCTTGTGCATAGATTCCGCGTTCCCTTATCTCCATAAGGGAACGTTTGGCAATTATGTATTGAAGGTCTTATTCACGATAGAAAAATTTATTCTTATTTAATTGAACTGACGATAGGATCTTGTACAGTTTTTCCAAGCACTTGAATTGAATAATGGCATAAGAAGATTATTACAAAAGAACCTCTGTCGGTTCAGATATCTGGCATCTTAGATGTGTGGGTGTTCTTCGTCTTCGGAGTCGTTGAGTGTTAAGATGCGGTGTCAATGCAAGCCACGGAATGTTAACGTTCAGTTAGGGCGGCCTCTATTGCTTCATGCGATCATGATGGCTTCTGTTTTTTTTTACATGTAGAGCGTTATAAGATGACGCATCATATCGTTTTATTAACACTCACGGCTTATCAGCGCGAAGCTTAAAAGAAGAGATACGCTATCACTTTCTCGGGAGTAGAGCTCCATCAAACTTCCGGCGATCAAGGCAGTCTCGTAAAAAAATACTTAATTTCATCAGCTGTCTCTTCAAACTTTACGATTAGCGTTGGAATTTTGCCGACAGCTTGCTGTCTTTTCCAAGGAAAAATGAAGCATAGAAAGTCGTCTGGTGCTGTGGACTCCGACCCTCCTGTTTGTATCGGTCATCATGACCTCTCCTTACAGGTGAGAGGCAGGAGGAGTAATTACAGGTGAGGGGCAGGAGGGGAAATTACAGGTGAGGGCCAGGAAAGGAAATTACAGGTGAGGGAAAATTACAGGAGAGGGCCAGGAGGGGAAATTACAGGTGAGGGCCAGGAGGGGAAATTACAGGTGAGGGCCAGGAAAGGAAATTACAGGTGAGGGGTATGAGGGAAAATTACAGGAGAGGGCCAGGAGGGGAAATTACAGGTGAGGGGCAGGAGGGGAAATTACAGGTGAGGGGTATGAGGGAAAATAACAGGAGAGGGGCAGGAGAGGAAATTGAATGCAACAATGATCGTAAGATTATGTTTAATTCCCGGAATGCAACAATGATCGTAAGATTATGTTTAATTCCCGGAATGCAACATGATCGTATATTTTAAGATTATGTTGTATTTCCGGAATGCAACATGATCGCAAGATTTTTGCCCAAATTCCAGGTATATTTTCAGAGACAGGTCTAAGCTGCTGTCTTAGACCTGTGCCCGATATATGGTCGCAATCACAATCTCGGTAAATTTGTACATTTTTAAAGCGTCCCGTAACAGCGACAAATAGTTAGGCAAACTGTTCCGAAATTGCATGATGGCGCTAGTCATCTATGTAGAAATAACAGATATTCGAAAATTGAAATGGCGGAGATTTTAATTTAAGTAAATTTTTGTCACAAGGAGGAGGGAGAAGTGGTGGACTGCAAAAAATCAAAGTAAAGTTTTCGTCTGGCAAGAAGAAGACTAAATGCTGCTGCAAGCCGAAGGATCTGTGCCAAAATCAATACCAACAAATTAAATGTGAAGTCCCGTGCCAGAAGCAATGCAACCCTTGTGAAAAGCTTCCTAAATGCAACTACAATCTGACATGCGCAGTCGGACGCTCTAACCCGCAAGCTACTTTCTATGGAATCGGTCATTTTGATATTAACGATTTTCGCTGTGCGCCAAAATAGCACAGACCATCGAGGACAAGGAATGCCAATACAGACTAGAATTTTTCCATCCAATACAGATCGTTGATGGTCTAATTTCGAATTGATATTCGCATTGACAGCAGTGATAGTAACGTAGATTCCAATAAAACCACCTTCCGTAAATCTCACATAGTCATCGCATACTCTCTTCTATGTATACGTATTTTCAAATATAAATATTACATGTTAGGAAATCACGATAATAATCCTCGTATTTTTTAACCATAGGTAGCGACGATCAACATTTAGGTAATTCCATGCAATTGAAATCCTCATATCGGGCTCATTATCTTCTAAATAAACCTCAGCATTTGTCAAACGATCGTCAGTGAGTTATCAAAAGTTGGATTGAGAATGTTTGCAGATCATAATATGTTTACATGTGTATAGTAATATCTGCTTGTCACCAAAGATGTGAGATGCTTTTAACCCAAATCTAGCGAACATTTTAAGTCGTGTTTTCCTCAACGTTCATGTGGCTAGACTGCAGATAAGAACTATGGTTTATTTATAAATCCCTACGCAATGCAGAGGGGGGGGAGGCATACATTTTTGAATCACTGATTATACATAACTTTTTAAAAATAAACATCGGCATCTACGGATGCTTTATTTCCAATTGAAGCATGATACATATCACCTTTTACATTAGTTTTTCAAATGCCTTATAACTAACACCAGGACGCCATGACGCTTTCCCCAGTCAAAGACCGGTACCCATTTCAGACACCTGGGTAGAGTGGGGTATTGTGCTTAGAATTTTTCTCCTATACCCAACAGAGAAAATCGCCACCAGCGCCGAGACTCGAACCCGTTTGCGATTGTGCGCGCTGTGCATCGCAGAAAAATATAGATTTTTCCATCCAAGTCAATACTTAATATGTCCATAGCTTCACTAAAATTCATGCATGTCTTATTCAAGACACGAACCAAGGTGATACCGGACATGCTCAACGTTTCGGTCAAGTCCATTTGTGATATGAAGCAACAGTTGTGACGTATTCAACATTCCAAAGAACATCATACATAAGGTGGAAAACATTTCGAAAAAGTTGATGCATGATACATTCAAAACTTCAATCAAATTGAAATTTAAACAATTTAAACTATTATTAAACAATTTATTCACCAAAAACGATACAGCTATAGATTGTTTCTTAAGTCCAGTACATTTGATATATTTAAGTATAGCTTTTCACTCATTCTACATTGGCGCGGCTAGCGCAGTTCATTTATATGCCTAAACGCACTCCCAGGACTCGATCCAGTTCTCATCCATACACCGGAGTTGGTGGGAAATCTCGGGTTAACTTCCTTTCCAAAAGAAAAAACACCGTGAGTGCTTTGGGACTTGAACTCAGAACCTTCGGATGATTATTATCATTATTTGCAAAACGTGTATCGATCTGACCATGAGCTTCAGGTCACACAGGTAAAATCTCAATTGAAAAATCTTTATTTATATTTATCGCTTTACGTTTATTAAGGTTCCCTTTTGGCAGTGGCGATAGGTTTTCAGCCCTTAAACCAACGAATGAAAGATTGATGTACAAGTTTTTGCGAAAGAGGGTTTCTTCTGTAACTTCTCCTGCCCGTTTTCTCGTTTTCACATCACCGAAGGAGCAGCTCGCTCTGGTAAAATATCCCGTAGACACGGAATCGAACCTGGAATTTTCTAACCCAGAACACAACACTCTGTGTTATGAAAAAAATTTGCACGTGACCACTAACCTGGGACAATCCGTTTTATTACTTGTAGTAGTTTTGTAACAATGACCTACGTCTGTACAACTCGTAGTTCTTACATGTTTCCTCGCTGCAGCAGAACATGATGGTCACTTTGAGTAGAAAGTGAAAAATGGGGAAAAACAAGGTGTGTGAAATACCTTAGTACCGGTGTGTGAAATACCTTAGTACCGGTGTGTGAAATACCTTAGTGTTCCATGAAACAGTTCTGAAACAGTGTTTCATTAAAGAGTTCTAAAGTACAATAACATTAAGAGCTCTCTACCGCGGACTCCATTAAACAGCGCCCCACCACACCATCCATCAAACACCTCCATCATACAATCCTCAAAAAGCTCTCTCCCACACATTCCATAAGGCAGCTTTCCATTACACATCTCCCTGCATGCATCTCATTCCGTGCAAATCATCGAAGTTCTTTGTGAGTGCGATGTGATATTCTTAAACTCTTTACGGTTCCAATTGGTTTAAAAGCCAATATGCTCTATGTCGATAGGGTTAAAATTCAATATACTCAATGTCGATTAATTTAAAAGCCAACACACGCGATTGGTTTAGAAGCCAATATACTCGATGTCGATTGGTTTAAAAGCCAATCTTTTCAATGCCGATTGATTTAAATGCCAATACAGTCAATGAAGGTCATTGAATCCTTTCTGCTGCGTACAAGTAGCTGCTATGGCGATACTCAAACGGAGACGAACGTCTCCAAGTGTCAGACTTGGGTATATCTTATCGTGATAAACGGCGATAAGTCCCGTTTGATAACATCCGTCAGCCAGCGGGCCTCGCCGCTCGCCTGACTTTTATCACGCGGTCAGCGTACCACTGCTGCCACACTTGCGAAACTTCATTAAAAGCTTTTCTCATTCCATACAAGTAAACTTCGCTGGTATTCGAACGCGTGACTCAACGCACAGAATTCTGGCACGCTCCTTATTTCTGATATGTTTTTCAATGCAATTGAATTTCGCAGCTAGCTGAATGCGTGACTCTAAGCATAATTTTGCTTCTTATTTTGCTCTGTCACTCGATACAAATAAACTTTGCAGGTATTCGAACGCGTGACTCAACGCGCAGACTTGTGGCACGCTTCTTATTTTGATCTGTCATTCCATACAAATAAACTTTGCAGGTATTCGAACGCGTGACTCAACGCGCAGACTTGTGGCACGCTTCTTATTTTGCTCTGTCACTCCATACAAATAAACGTTGCTGGTATTCGAATGCGGAGCACAAAGCACAGACTTATTGTTCACTCCTTCATCTTGATCTGACATTTCATTCCACACACAAACTTCTTGCACACTTTGAATTCTGATGAATGTTTATCATGTCTGAGCCAATTTGATGATGATTTTAAGCTTCGAAGGAAATTGGAATAAAACGATAGATATCAAAGAAGAAATTTTTCGAGTGCACCAAAGGCTAGCTTATCATTTTTTGAACACGTTTCATTACTCTTCTGTGGGTTAAATCACCCTCATATTGAAACAACACCTGAGAATATAAATTTTCAGAGAAGAAACGCTCAAGGAGACGGTAACGGTAGGAATCTGAAGAAGTAGAGATTTTAAGTTTTTCAATTCATCTTATAGAGAATTTTCTTGCGCACCCAACGATATAATTGGCTCCCAAGTACGTGCATTGGTTCGTCTCCTAGACGGGGTTGAAAACGCGCACTAGTGTGACCTTGAAGCGCGCCAATGGATGAGTGATCTCCCCTTCCCTCCTTATTACGAGTCCGTTTTGGGCGTTTCTCTACGGTAATAGCAAGAGAGTTCATTCATGGCGTGGCTTGAAATGATTTTAACATTCTAACACTCAGTGATAAATTATGATGATGTAACTAGTGTTTGTTTTGAGTCCGGTTGCTCTTAGTTTTCAGCTAATTAGCTTGTTGTGTAAACATCTAATCGCCTCCCGTAGATGTGAAGGTTACAGGAATGGCAAATATATCACTCGAAAAGGCTCAAAAAGAGCTACACAGCACTATAGTTGAAACAAAACAAAAATCAGTTTGAAAATGTAAAAAAAGAATTTTTTTTTCAAGGAAATGTTTGAAAATGTAAAAAAAACGTTTTGAAAGTACAAGGATGACAATTATATCAACCGATAGGGACCAAAAAAGGCTATAAATCCCTAAAGTTTAAACGTAAAGAGAGACTTGGTTAGAAAATTAGGGGAAAAATTAAAAAAAAATTTTCGAAAAATGTCTGTCCTCAACACTTGCAATATTATATTTTAAAATGATTCTTCATCCACAATTTTTGGAGTACATGAATGAAAAGTATATCATTTGATAGAATTTAGCAAACTCTATCGATAAGGGCGATTCGATTTTTGAAATATTTGTTATTTTGAAAATTATGCGACAAGAAAAGAAGAGAAACGAGAAAAAAGTGTTGAATTTTTTTCAAAAAATCACTGGAATCAAAAGAAAAATATTATCGGAAATTCAATCTCCCTTATCGTTAGAGAACTCAATAAACTATCTATAAACGAATTGCCGATTCTGTAGCTTCAAAACTGTAGGACAAGAATCACTTTCCCTGGGTCCCAATTTTGATGTTTTTTAAAAAAAAAACTTTTGATGCAGATGCGAAAAAGACAATTCAGTCATAAAATGATCGCTAAATCATTTCACACCTGACGTGGAAATTTCAGAAAAATCCATCCAGAACTGACAGACTTTTTTTCTACCGTGACCGTCTCCTTTAAAACCAAATCAAGAACAACTGTAAACTCCTTTTCCGTGCTGGTGCATAATGCTGTTTGCTCAGTAGGCGAGTAATCAAACATCCACATTGAAAGAATTATCATTTTTCGGTCTCTCAAAGAAAGCTATTTTTAAAACATCCGCATTGAAAGAATTAATATTAAATGGTCTCTCAAAGAAAGTAATTAGCACATACACCCGCACTTAATGGATTGATATTATACGGTCTCTCACACGAGACCTGTCTCAAATTATACGGTCTCTCACACGAGACCTGTCTCAAATTATACGGTCTCTCACAGGAAGCCTATGTCAAAAAAATATGATATTAATAAATGACCTGCATTGAAGGTGCTAAACACGACTGCCTCGTATCAAAAGCACCAGTCATGATGAACTTTGCATGTCCACCAACACCGTGGCCTAAACGTATCTGAACGGGTCAGTTGATTGCTTTAATCGCAGCTTGATCAGAAATTTAAAAACGAGGGAAAGTTCAAGGAACTTAATCATATTTAATTGGAAAACGTTTCGGAGTCCAGTTCCATCATTAGTTCAAAAAGCAGCTGAAGATATTCTCCACAGGCAAGAAACAATCTTGCAGTCTATGAGGACTCCTTCATAGTGAAGACGTCATCGAGTATTTATTCTCAGGGACTGTTCGATATGCAGTGATAAACTTTTGGATAAGCTATCACCTTACGCATCGCTGTGTTCCCTAAACAGCTCACGTTAATCACTTTTATAAATACTCGAGCAAATCATCCGATGCAAGAACAGTTTAATGTGACAACATGTGTAAAGTTTAACCCTTTACGCCATTGGTTTTGAGTCTTCGGAAAACATGATGTCATCTTCACTATATTTTGCGTGTTGCTTTATATTCTAAACTAAGGTCTAGAAACACAAAAACTTTAGACATTAGTTCTGTGTACACAAGAAAACCTCACATCCATCATATGTTTAAATTTTTGTCCGCTCTTAGGGAGTTCAAAAACTTGTCTAAATATCCGAGGATTTTCCACTTGAGTAAAATTTACATTTTTTTACAAATTAAAAGTTTTGGCTATAATACTCGATTAAAACAGCTAGAAAATAACCCTTCACTTCGACATTAACGTTGCAATAATAACGATTCGTTTAACAACTCTAACATCAAAACTTTTAACAATAACATCAGTTCGATAATAATAGCCGATATTAATGACTTGATAATAACAGCCTGCTAATAATCTATACTATAATAAGAGCCGCGTCCGTCTGTACTTACTTACACAGACCGTATACTAGTAAGTGTTCTGTGCTAGTATGTGGTCTGTGGTCTGTCCGAAGCCAGCCGAAAGTGTGTGATGAGCGTATCTGTGATACGGGCCGTGTGCACTCGGCCTCATCAACTCCCGAGAGATTGAAAATTTTTATTTTACGGCCTTTCTTTCATTTCGCCTTCTTTCTTATTTCAAATATTATGGAGTGGACTATCGGCTCGATAATATAACAGCCTAATAACAATGACTCGAGAACAACAGCCAGTTAATAACGAATCGATGATAACAGCCCGATAAAAATGACTCAATAATAGAATCCAGATAATAATGACTCGATAATAACAGTCCGATAAACATCATTCGATAATAACATCCCGTTAATATTGACTCGATTACAACATCCCGTTAATCATGGCTCGAAAATAACAGCCCGATAAACATGACTCGAAAATAACATCCCGTTAATAATGACTCGATTACAACAGCCCGATAACAACATTTCAGTTTCAACGACCATTTCCCTTCACCCACCAACCACAGAATAATTTGCCACATGCTTCATTAGCTCGGCCACCAAAGACGCAAGAGAGCTAAACACAAGCCAAAATGAACGCTATCTTTTGGCTGGTCATCTTTGAGAGACATCGATGCTCTTGAGATCATATCTTCCTTCAGAGCGCTAGGGTCTCCTGAGATACGCCGGCTAACTATAGCGGCCTCACCCAATTGAAAAAATTATCATGTCAATTTTTATTGATCTTCGATTATTTTTACCGATCTACGATTGTGTTTACTGATCTACGATTATGTTTGCCGATGTACAATAGTGTTTATCGATCTACGATTATGTATACCGATTTACGATTATGTTTACTGATCTATGATTATTTATACCGATTTACGATTATGTTTGTCGATCTATGATTATGTTCACATATCTACGATTATGTTTAGTGATTTACGATTATGTTAAACGATCTGCGATTGTGTTTATCGATCTTCAATTTTGTTTACAGATCTACGATTGTGTTTACCGATCTACGATGTGTTTACCGACCTACGAATATGTTTATATTCATTCCTACTCAAATCTGATGGATTAATACACTGGAAATAATTGTGGAGTTGATGAAGCTTGTATCACAGATACGCTCATCACACACTGCAGGCTGGCGCCGGACACACAGACGGACAGAGGGACAGACGCGGCTCTTATTATACTATATATTTAGCGTATTAGTATGCTGACACCAGTATTGTGCTGGTTTAGCATACTAGTAAACGAAATGGTACAGTACCAATGTTATATTTATTATACCTACATTACGTACATCTAGATGCCCATTATACCTGCTATATATACTTCCAGATTTCCATTATACCTACATTTCACACCTCCAGTTGTCCAATATTTCTATTATATATATATACCTCCAGTCGTCTAATGTTCATTTTACCTACATTACATACCTCCAGTTGTCCATTATCCATTTTTCCTAAATTACATGTCTCTTGTCATCCATTATGCCTACATTACATATCTCCTGTTATCCATTATCCATTTTACTACATTGCATATCTCCTGTTGTCCATTATCCGTTATACCTACATTACACAACACCAGTTCTTCTTCACATGTACATTACATCCCATTATTTCATCATCCAAAGTGCGTAATTGTTATTCCAAGTGCGCCCGCAATGTAATGGACACACGCACGCAGTTCGCGTAAGCTATTCCATTCTCTCTGACTACGCTCCGGCTACTCCTAAAACTGCTGATGGTGAGCGACTGAAGAAAATGCGCTTCATGGTGTTGTCGGAGACCGAGAAAAGTAAAAATGAACTTGATTATTTAGTAAATTGAATTAATTAAAACGTTTGGTTTGCCCCTCATCTCATTACTTCGAATGTGGCTGTGATCTTTACAGCGGAGTTATAAATGTGTTAGTGCCACATGGAAATATTTGCCAGCAAATAGAGGTCCTGTGATCAGTGGTTAATATATCCGGTAATGCACATGAAAAAAATTTTTTGGGATGCAAATTTGAATAAGTGGATGGATACTATGTCACACGTCGAGAACCTGGTGAGATGAAAAATCAGTATGCATTTTTTTTCTTAAAGGAATATATTTAATGAGATGATATCAATAATTAAATGAAATAGCTGAGAATATTCATCACATCTTACTTCGATTTCGTAAAAATTATTCAATATTTTGCAGGCCAATCAAACTTAAAGCATTGAATTTTTAATGGGCAAATAAAACTTAACTTGTTCATGCCTCATCAAATCTGCTCTTATTTCAAAGAAATTTTCATAAGCTGGTAAATTATCAACTCTAGCGCTAATTTGAAGCTAGACGAATACTTACCTAAAGCGTCGCTTCAAATGCAAACACCACATTAAAAAATCCAATAACTCCGGTATTAAAATGAAACAAGTTGCAAAGCTCGTATTTATATTAATAATTGAAACCATCTATTTTCGACATGAAATACGAATAAATAATTTAAAGAATTTTACCTAAAACTTAAGTACATGAGCACAGCCTCGTCAGATGCGGTGATTCCCACAGCCATCCTGAATCGCAAAGTGATCCGAGTAATTCCAACGCAAAACGAGCCTCAATCATTGCATGGTAAACCCTAAAACCATTCGAACAAATAAAGCCAGGTGAATAATTCTAACGCTACAGATACGTTACGCGTATTATCATGTTGTAAAGTCAACTTTTGTTATGATTGATATAGAAGAATTAGTTCTAACGCTTCAGAAGCGTTACTCATCTCATATGGTGTCAAATCAACTCTTATTATGAATAATCTAGTAGAAGTAGTTCTAACGCTACAGAAGCGTTGCTCGTTTCATTATGCTGTAAAGCCAGCTCCTGTTTTGAATAATGTAAAAGTAGTTCTAACGCGACAGAATCGCTTTTTTATTAACAACAAACTCAAATCTTTTGATAAATACAATCAAACTAATAATGCTAACGCTGCCGTGGAGTTACTCTCTCATAATATCCAGTGCTTCAGAGAGAGAAATAATAGACAATGTTGTATAACGGATAAAGGCTTCATTAGCGCCTTCTATTTGCGTCTGACTTTCCTCTGCGATCATTTAGCACTAGTCAGGCAGTTCATCATATCGAAGCAACGGCAAACATTTCATGAAATTTCTCGACACAACATAATACTTTAGGCCGTTTTAGAAATAAAATGTGATTTTAGGATCTGTATCATATGAACATCAGCTCAATATATAGCAAACTTTAAACGAATATCTATTTTTGTTCTCGTGGGATTTAACCTAAATAAATAGCTGATGTCCTTCACAGCCGTTCTACTAACGGGCGGGCTATCAGCTCGACTTGTTAGCTCGGAAAATGGAACTATTCACATATTTTTGGTTGCCTCTGATTAGAGACAGGTACTCAAGACACCTTGTGAGTTGCGGCAGTTGTCATCCTGAAATCGTGGAGTGTGGTTGTGTGCGCGTGCGCGGTGTCATGTTTTGTTACCTAGACTAAGGCCCAAATAATTCATAAAAACTCAGCTTGAATTTCGTAACACATACACAAGAACCACATTTCAAACTTCTCGGTTTCAAACGTTCTGTTATACTTTACGTAATTTGGACACAATTCTTGGAGAAATTGTCGTAGTTAGCATTTGCGAGGTATCTTGGAGGTGTTTTCTCTCCGAATATGTTCACGATAAAAACCTCGAGGAAGTTGACAACCTGGCCAATTGCCACCAGCGTTCCGGCGTAGCATATCTACCGTCATTTAACGGACGCGTAGAATGCTTTGCGGTTGCCCACGACTCGCAGGAATGTATCTATGATACGCACCCTGCATCAGACGAAAGTTAAGCTTAGGTCGCGCAGTTGCGTCGGAGCTCGACGGGCGGCGTGCGCTCGCGTACGGAGGATACGGCGGGAGTTAGGCGAAGTGTCGAGCTTCTATATAAGTTGACTGAATAACTTGCGTTGACTGGATAAGTTGACTGGGTTGACTGGATAACGCGTTGACTGGATAACTTGCGTTGGCTGAATAAGTTGACTGGATAACGCGTTGACTGGATAACTTGCGTTGACTGAATAACTTGCGTTGACTGAATAAGTTGACTGGGTTGACTGGATAACTTGCGTTGACTGGATAACTTGCGTTGACTGGATAACTTGCGTTGACTGA
>JACJUY010002282.1:70789-107679 GCA_014220935.1 Platorchestia sp. MABIK | reverse complement strand
GTAGATTCCACGTTCCCTAAACTCCATACTAAATGGTGCCTTCCTCCTTCCTCTCTTTGGATCGCCTTTGTAGCGGATAGGGAGGCTTAAACTAACTAATAATCTAATCTATATTAATTCTATAATGCGTAGTTTGTTAAAATTCTATGCATAAAATACTGGTTATTAAATCCTATTATGGTGTTGGAGTATGTTGAAATGAGTGAAAGTATTCTCTGAAGTGCACGTCTTAAGTTAAATTTTTCTTCCACAGCAAATTAACATTGCAATCTTATCTTGTTACTCGTATGGATACATCATTCTTCTGAGTAAGGTTTACAAATGAGCGCGGGTACAGTTCAGTGGGGCTGTCCTCCCTATTCCGCCCAATGATGACCCGAGGTGTAGGAGGTTCAGCGTCTGCTGTATATGTTCGAGGTCCATCACAGGGAACTGTTTATAGCAGCCGAAGCTGTCTTGTTTATCACGGAGCATCGCGCCTGTTCTCTGTAAACGCTCAAGTGTCGGCTCGAACTCATGGACTTGTCTAATCTAAATAGCAAAACCCGAGGTGGCGTGAAGCTTCGCTCTGTGTTTAGTCTGCCTGCTTCATCGTCATCTTCTTGGGCTTCAACGACCGAGCGCTCGTTCTCTGAAATTACGTCTGTGCTCTTCTGTATACATCACTGTGCTTGTTGAAGTCGGCTTAGCTTACTCATTAGCTGGCACATCTTCCTTCTGTACCGTAGCTCTCAATTCTCCAGACATTCATTGGTGCGAAATTCATTAACTCCATTAGCTCCCCGTGCGCGTTCTTCTTCTGGGTTTTAGGTGACTTTTACCGCCTTGCTCGTGTTCATCACAGCTTCGCACTGACTATAATTTGTTTTTCATTCTTTGAAATCATCACCATACCAACACGTCACACTTTTTACGACTTGCGTGAAACTAAAAAATTTTTAGGTTATGTCGTTTTCTGTGCGGTTCTATAATCCAGTTAAACTTTTGTGATTCGGCTGCGGACGCTGCCGAATTTTTTTTCGGGGCCTTGTGTAAATCTTTGTTAATGGCATTGCGCTGTCGGCTTCTGTCATTGTGTCTGAGGCTCCGTGGAACGTCGGCAACCCACAAGTTCTCAGGTACGACGAATTTTGCGGTCTCTCTCTCATGTACACTGCCAGGGATAGCATTTACCCACCCTCTTTTATGCGTGCCTTCAACGTTTTGTTTCTTTTTTCATTGGATCGTTAAATTTCCCGAGTTGATTATATTAATTATTGACATGTGTATGAAAAGTAAAGTTCAAGAGATCGTAGGGATGTTGTATTATTAGCACAGCACGTTAAGTGCGATGGGTTAAACTGAAGTTCAATATTCAATTCAAATTTAAAGTCAATTGTAGTTAGCAATTTCGAAAATCGCAAACATTAACTGGATCGTGCCATTATTTAGGCTTTATTAAGTATTTATAAAAATTGAGTAAGTAATTTCAAGTCGGTCAGCAACATGATGAAAATCCCCACAGTGACCACTGTAGGTTTCCATCCTAGGCAACGTGTAAACTCAATTCATAACGTCTTTCTTCTTCTTTTGAAAATTATAACTTTCATTTGAGCGTTTTATTTTGAGAATCATCCATGTAATTTCATTTGTTAAAGTATGTGTTCCAATTTCTTTGTTAATGAATGTGTTCCAATTTCTATGTTAATAATGTGGTCAATTTATATAGAGCATTGAATGTACACACAGGTTTCGTTTGTGAGCAGTCTTATGTGTAATCTTACTAATGGAAGCGAAATGTCGGAGCTGAATTATGTATACGCGTTTCATTTTACTTTGAGAAATGCATAATTTGAAGCAAAATGTATTCTTGCTTCAGACATTATTTTGCTGGAACCTCACCCAATTGCTGATCTAATGCTCGCTCAAATTTGCTGATATACTCGTTTACAGCTGATCATATAGTTTCTCCAATACTTTTCTTCAGCTGGAAACAGAAGAATTGTTTCATTTCATTGCTGAAATGTTGCGGTGGGATGAATTGAAAAGCAGTTCAAAGTAGCTAACGGAATGTACAATTCATGAGGATAGATATGATTTCCTAGCATTTCTCTTCGTAGGTGGCAAATCGTGACGATCTTGCCTGCTTTATTCGTAGTTTACTCGAACGTTTTCTTGGTTACCACATTAGGTTTACCTTACTACCTATGCAAAATTTATGCATCTTGTGTTAGTGAAATTCAGTAGATAATTATCCTTTGGCTCATGCGGTCTCTTCTTGCTTTTTGGAATAGTCGTCGTTCTAGCAAACTTCTGCTCTGACATTCAACCGTTTCCTGTTTTTCTTCGGTACCAGAGGATCTTCATTATGTATTACGCTCTCGGACAAAATGTGCAGAGGTGCGGCGCGTTACATATAACAGTTCTTGAAACTGAATCAAATGTGTGCACATGGTAGCTATTGAGCTCTTATGTTCGAGTGATTTTCGTGCTTTCCCGTTTTCTCCGGACCCACAAACGGTCACTACGCCGCTCAGGGGTTTAATTAGGTCCTTTTAATTTATCAGGTTAGTTGAAATTGTTTATATACACACAGTAATTCCGGCTAATTTTGATACAAATCTTCCTTTCACTGTAAGTTAAGTGATGACGATTTCAGTCTTCACACTTTAGCGGGCGTTAGCCAACTCAGCTATGACGGAATTACAACTGTAACCAAAAAGTTTTGCGACACTTCTTTTGTCTCGCTTTATATAAAAGCCACTTCAAGTGCTAATGAATTTTCATGTTGAGGCAAAACCTCACGCTTGAGCGAGTCGTAAAATGTGTAGGGAATGAAAAGAACCAACAGACTGTGAACCTTGGAAACGGATTACTCGCCTCACTTCGTCATTACCCCCCTCGCCCTCTCCATCCACTCCGCCGCTTCTGCAGCGCTCGTTTGCTCGACTTTAATTAGTCATTCTGCCTCGCTGCTCCTTGCCGAAAAATCTACTTCAGTCGACAATACATGTTTTCTTCATCTCAGGTATGCGTGTGTCCGTGTTTTTCAGGAATACTTTATCATGATTTTTGCTGAAAAATTGAATTTGAAGTTGCTATAGCATACTATTTTTCACCGCAACATTTTGGTTTGACTTGAAAATTCACTGTACGGATTTAAAAATAAATGTGCCGCAATCATCAAAACTTGTCAAATTTTGAATGCCACTGGTGATGGATCATCCTCTGATTTTCATTGTCATGCAACCGACAATTTCTCATTTCATTTTAATGATCTTATGATGTACGTCTTTTTCCCCTCAGGGGGATACAACTATTGTATCCATGGGAATTGGCGCTCCCAGGGGGAAAATGTGTGAGGGCCCGAGCTGAGAGTTACGTAGGCCTTCTTGTAGTTGAAATAAAATGTATTTGTCATGTTAAGGACCACTTTTTTTCGGTTCACTCCTTTTTTTCAGCACCTACTACACTCTTCTTCAACTTTTATCTTGTTTCATGAACTTCTTTCTCAACTTACTGTTTCTATGCCTCTTTTGCATAGATTCCGCATTCCCTTATCTCCATACTAAATGGTACCTCCCTCCTTCCTCTCTTCGATACGCTCTTTTTTTGTAGCGGTTAGGGAGTCTTAAACTATCTTATAATCTTAGATTCTGATGTACGTCGTTTCCGTGCAATAACTCCTAATGCGTTTTTGAATTCTTAGTTTCCCTTGCTTTTTTTCTTAATATTATCCTTTGAAGGGGGTGTCCTGAAAAGGATGCTCTGTAACTCATTTCATAGCCATTGGAATGGAACAAAACAATGTATCTAAACAAGTTCGACGAGAGGGATGATGTGAGATCCCTAGCTAAAGGTTTGGTGGGTCTGCTTTTAATTGAATCTTTTTTTGGTTATACTTCGGATCATCTATTTGGGTTCACGGCTGTCCTTTTTGCGGCTAAAACTTCTGACATGCAATTGAATCTTGTTTGATGAATTTCTCGCAATCATGCTGTTCGACGTGCAGGATGTGCGGACACCCTGGTGCATAGATTCTCCGTTCCCCTAATGCCACGCTAAATGGTGTCTTCCCCTTTCTCTTTGGCGAAACCTTGTTGTGGTTAGGGAGGTTTTAACTTTCGTAAAAACCTAAATCTTTACATCTGGGTATGTATATAGATTTCGGATTTATACATGAAACTAACCTTGTGGAAAAGTATCTCTTGTGACTATCATCCATTGTCGCGACGGTGGATTTCTAACTTTTCTGTAGAATTTCTGGTACTTCCATCGAAGTGTTGCCGCCAATGTTCCAGGTTTGCCTTGGACGTTACACTTTAAATATGCGATTGTGTATGGTTTATCACTGACCTTCTCTCAAGGTATCCCATAGGAAAAGTTTGAGGTGTGGTCACGTCTGGAAACCTAAGCTGCCAGTCAGTATTGCCAAACCGAGAAATCAATTCATAGCGAAACAGCTTTTAAAAGATTGATCGTTTTTCTCGCGGTGTCAGTATGGAAAGTGTACATTAACAAACCACACGCTATCTCTAGGTGGAAAATAAAACCAGGGGCAAATAAGAGACGTCAGCTACATAAAGAAAGTTATAGAAACCATATCAAACAAGTTTAAGCTCTCACAAAACTAGATAACTTCTACTAAATTTTTTTTTCTGATTACGTGTTCATTCTGAGTGAATTCGAAAACCTAGTCGATTTCTCATCAAGTTTGCTGTCTTCTCCCTAATGACTTTTGAGTAATAGTTTTTCTATGACAACCTTTCTGCATGGGATACCGTGTACGATTAACAATATTTAGCGCTTCTAAACTTCAAATTCAGTAGTCTATGAGTTTTCTTAATGAGATATTGTTAGTGAAAAATGATTGCTTTAACTGTGCCGTAAATCAAAAACCACTTAATGGCAGCTAACTTCCGCAGTTCTCAGGTTCCCCTGTAATTTATCGATATCGTTGCCGGTCCAGCCATATTGAAGCTAACGTCCCTGCTTTAGTCGAGAATAAGTGTTCAGTTCTTCAATCTTCTCAAGTCACCAATCAGTGTTCGCGTTCAAATTTTCTTGGGGCGGTTATGTCGAGGAGAATTTGAACTCTCTTCGTAGAAAATATATTGTTTTTAGAAACAAAATGAGAACACCACTTAGCTTCGCAGAATGCATTGCAAATATTCAACCAAGATATACGATCAAAAGAGATGTCAGTTTCCGCGTTTATATTTGGAAACAGATTTCCATTACAGCGTCAATTCCGACTGATGCGCCGCCAAATCTGGCCAAGATGTTTACTCAGCTCTCCTTTGAATGTTTCCTCGGACGTCAGTCTATAACTGTCGTCCTGTTTATTTTTCGGCTTACCCGAGTTGATCGGTCCCCACCTCGGCGTCCTCGCCATCGTCGTGACGATACATTTCATACTTTGTGAACAGCCTTATTTGCCCACTCTGTCTAATGCTTTTGTAGTTGAAATATTTTTCTTTTTCATTCAATGAATCATGTATTCGTGTACGCTTTCTCATGAATGTCGGATGGCTTTTACATATGTACGTTATTCGTGTTCCTCAAAAAATCCTAAAAATAATCGGTTAATTTGTTCCATTGAACTATTCATTACATGCTCCGTTACATTGCATGAAGAACTTGATGTCATGAGGTACCTGTTAGCGTAAGAGAAATTAAAATTACTGAGCTCTTGCGAGGAAACCAACTAAGTGTCTGCCATCGTCAATATGCCTTTATCTCTGAACGTTCGTAAGATCTTTACCTTGCTACTCGCCATGTTAGGCATAACGTGTTGGGGACTTGAATTCTATGCAGTTGCTTATTAGTGTTGGGTACCCTTCAGAACGCACTTGCATTGTGACTGTCTGTAAATCCAATAATTAACATAGATAATACCTAATAAAGAGAATTTTTAAAACGCAAACCCCCCCAAAAATGGCGCATTATGCAAAAATTTACTGTTTTCGTCATCTAGTCAACAAATACCAATGTTGATAACCGTTATACTGTAATCTACCAAACTCGGCTAAGGAGGCAAACGAATGCAAGGACATGGTGAATAATTAGTTTTTTAGCACTTTAAAATCAACTGATTTGTAATATACTCAATCTCATCAGTTCGCGTAATCAGTTGTACGTGGATAAAAGTGGTTATTAGTTGAAACTTTTGGGAAGTCTCAGGATTAATGAAAGAATAGGATGGGGATTTTTCCATTTGTTGAGTGATTTTAGTTCAATTTTTCATTGTTCTTATTTTTGTCAATAAAACCTTCGTTGATTTCCACTTCTTCCTAATTACAGCGTGTTTACATTTTCATGGAGAAGTTGACCTTGTTTGTGACAATATTTGATTGATGAAGAAGGCATTCGTTCCAGTTTCGTACATGGGGCCATTTCTCCGATGTTGTAGATCATAGCCAGGTTTTTGAGTGTGCTTTATTCTATTCTCCTGGAAGAAATCTACTTGAAAGTAGCAAATTGTCGTTTGTTTTTTTTCGATTGTGATGTCATCGTTCTTCAGCTATACTTCTCTAAAGTAAAATAATACGTTTCCCTTGGATACAGTTCAGTCAAAATACTATGTAACTCTGTGTTCTATACTTCACTAGTGTAATTTGTTGCTGTATGAGGTATCAATTCGGTACTTCATCGAGTGTGAAGGTCATTTTACTGACACTCGCCATCTCGTGTGATCATTTTCATGTTAGAGTTTTAGTGAGTCTACCGCCTCTCTATCTTCATGCCTCGTCGCCTCCTTTGAGGATGTTTTTTAATCTGTACGTCGAGATCTTCATAACGAACATCAAAGATGCCTTCACGTATCTGGGCTTGCGATCAGTTAAGATCTATGGTAAGCTGCTTCTGTTCTGTTATCTCCAGAACTCAAGCTCAAAACTCGTGTCTTGATTTGGCCATCCTTCATAATGTGCTCGTCGCTTGAGCAATTCATATCGTTACTAGGGCCCATCAGTTCATTTTTACGTGAAAGTAGAAAATCATTAACGCTGTTCAGATGTGATTTGGAGTAATAACTCGTCTTTTAAAGCATCTGAGTCAACCAGTTTACTTTTTTTGTGCGGTTCTGCTGTAAACATGACCAGTTTTTACGAAGCCGTAGTATAGCTCGCCCTACCAGCCCTATAGCTGTTGTGTCCGACACCACGCCGCCTTGGTAATGACTAGGATTATTCTTTTGTCGCCTGGTGTTCTTTATGTGTAGGTTGTTGTACAGAAAAATTACATTAACTGCCCCATCGTACGTGGACATTATGGGGTTGAAGCATTTTCTACTTCGAACTCTCCAGTATTTACGAGAGTCCTTTTTTAAAAAATTCTGAATAAAATTTTTTTCGAAGTTTTGTAGACATATCAATATGCTGCATTAAGTATGAACGCCAAGTGTTTCTTGAACGATAAAACTTTATGCGTTCAGGTTCTTGTTTATTGAACAGTGGAAATATGCACGATTTTTTTGCATAATTCTACAAGCGGTGCTTGTTACAATTAAGGCGATATACTTTTGGTCCAGTAAAGCATGCTGCTGAAATTTATTTCTCTTGGACTTGTTCAGTTCTTCTTTGCATATGTCTTGATGAAATTTACAGTCAGATCTTTTCATTCTACTTAGGTCAATGTGTGTAACTCATATGCATTTTATTTTTCTATCCATTGAAATATATGAATTTGGCAAATGAAACTTCTGTATGCTATGTTTTGTTGTACTATTTGACCTCAAATTTACCTGACTCGCCCATTTTGCCAATGCTTCAAATGAGCTAGGTCCTTATTGAGAAAATATTTTAGGCTCTGAAATAATACTACGAAATTGTTGGTGAAAGAAAATATGCACTTTGTAGCACTCGGGCGATAAAAATTATTTCAAACTCTTCAAAAACTATTCATCCCTCCAAGTTCATTGCCCCTGAGAAGTTCTTGATAAATTATTTTAGGATCACTGTTGATTACATGATATCATCTACTCATTATTGTTAGGATTTCCATTTTCGTTTGCGCAAAAGTAATATTTTCTCATTTTGAATGGATAATTTACCGCTCACACAAAATGAATTGCTTCTCATTTTGAATAGGTATTTTATAGCTCAATGATGTATAAAAATATAAAGTATCCGTTAGTCGAACTTCGATCGTTCTTCAACAGGATGAAAGTAACTTACAAATTACTAGATCATAAAACGGTATGTTACTCTAATTAATTTTGCTTTTTTTGCGGCCCAGATACAACGGATAATCCACTTCAGACAGGTTCTCTATTCACTATGCCCTGCGGAGCCCNATTTTGATGGTAAGAGACATTTTGATGGCGAGAGTCATTTTGATGGCGAGAGTCATTTTGATGGCGAGAGTCATTTTGATGGCGAGAGTCATTTTGATGGCGAGAGTCATTTTGATGGCGAGAGTCATTTTGATGGCGAGAGCTACTGATAGCAAAAGACACAGTGAATGGAATACAGATGATCAGGATTACTCTCATCCGTCACAAAGGTTACATTTACGAGTAACTAGGGAACCTCACATCCAACGTAAAATAAGTCCATATCTCCAACGAAGGCGTGTACTCTGCATGCACCTCTGCGCTGAGAAGGGTTATACAAATGCATAGTAACGGTCCTCTAGACCTCCGCTTTCTTGAGGTGTGTTTGTCGAGTTGCTTCCGTTATTGTGGATGATGGCAGTCTGGCCAGCCTTAGCTGGCCTCCATGATGGATGAAATCCCCCGTGAAACCGCTTGTGTAATGACCGTCCTTTCTTGTGTCTCAATAGAAAGGGTCACTAAAGTCGTCCCGGTCGCAGCCTCAGAGTTCGCTTAATAGGCTCTATTTTTCTGCCGAGCTCCGTTGACGTCTCGGAATCGCTTGTATTTCTTTCCTCCGAATTGATTTTGCGCCTTTGTGGCCCGTAAGTGAAGCGTCTACTGCTGCTTTCATAATCTACCGCCATGTCAATGCCTTGGAATTTGAGAGTAAACAACTTCTCGAGAGTAGCTCGGTCCTATGAGAACCGCTGAAATTTTCTGTCTCACTTCATCTTGCGTATCACTGAAGCATTTGCAATGTAATATGCTGCAAATGAGCAGCGTGAGATCTGCCGCTCTACAGGGGAGTACTTTGTAAGAGATTGCACGCGAAGTGTAGCAGTTTTTCACGGCTCTTGGATTCACACGCACGATGAGCAAAGGAAAGAGATACCGAGTTCATTTTTTGTTCTCGTTCTTGTTGTTGTCGTCTAGGAATGAATTTCATGAATAATTGTCTGACGATAGTTTCCTGAATAATTTTCTAATATGGATGCCTCTTCCTTTTGAAGTGAATTCAGAGTATATTTATTACTTAGTGGATATAGTGCATGAATTTGCGTTAAGAAATGTTTATATATTCGTTTCTTTGAAGCGAAACTTTCATGGCAGACATGCAGTAGCCAATTTGCCACGTTTGTCGCTTGTTTCCTCATTCGGAATTTATAACAATGAATTATAAAATGAAATTTTTATTATTAGAAAATTATTTCTTTGGTTTACTGATTTACCAACAGCTTGTTCTTTCATATCTCTTCATATTTCTCCTCAGGGGAGGACAATAATTGAATCTGTGGGAATTAGCACTCCCAGGGGAAAATGTGTGAGGGCCCGAGCTGAGAGTTAGGTAGGCCTTCTTTTAGTTGAAACGAAATGTTGTTTGTTATGTTAAGGACCTCATTTTTAGGTTCACTGCTGTCCTGTTTTTCAGCACCTACTTTCAACTTTTATCTTGTTTCATGAACTTCTTTCTTTGCTTACTGATTTTATGCACCTTGTGTGAGATTCCGCGTTCCCTTAACTCCGTACTAAATGGTGCCTTCATCCTTCCTCTCTTTGAACATCTTTGTTGTGTTAAAGGGAGGCTAAAACTTTCTTATCAATGAACCTCTTGATTTTCACACTCGTGCATTTGTGCTCGTTATGGCTCTGTGTTTTATTAGTGAATGCGATTGCGATTAAAAAGCCTAATACTTGCCCTTCAGACAAATTCGTTACCCCAGTCTTCTTCCCGAACAGCAAAAATATATTTAAAACTTTAAATTGGGTTTTGTCATATTCTCCAAAAATATGCAACCTTGAGAAGAAGTTTAAGCGGCTGTTGACTTATTTCAGGTTTATAAGCTTATCTTCTAAGTGATGATAGCGGATAATGCATCCAGTACTGATGTGAATACCAGCAAGTTAGTTCGTGCCTGCGCTTATTAAGGTGGAGGGTACACGAGCGTGAGGGTCTAGCATATGCTTCGAAATTCCGCATCAAAGCCTTGACTGAGATAACTTGGAAGCTTTCTCGAAAATTCTCTGATGCAGTGATTGTGGCTCCAGCGCAGGAATGAAGTATTGTCTTAAGAGTGCATACATTGCAATTTTAATTGAATTATAACAGCCATCTGAAGTACCCTTGAGAAAGGCACGATTTTTATATCTATAGGAATTAACGCTTCCAGCTGGAAAACGTGAGATCCTACGCTAAAGGTTAGGTAGGCCTTCCTTTCGTTCGAATAGAAAAGGTTTTTTGTTTTGTTACGCACAATCCTTTTTCGGCTAACTGCTGTCTTGTTAAGCACCTATTGCTCTCTTCCTCAACCTCGATTTTGTTTCATAAACTTCCTAGTGTACAGTTTATATGCACAGGGTATCCTGTGTGGGAACACATCTTGTGCTTAGATTCCGTATTCCCTCAACTCCACACTAAATAGGCCCTCATCCGTCTTTTCTTTGGAACACCTTTATTCTAGTTAGGGAGGTTAAAGGCAACTTTCTAATAACATATATCTGCAGTTTGTTCTAGTGCTGTGAAATAATAGAAGATAGTTCATTCAAAAGCGCGTGGCTTCAAATTTCACTGAATCTGTCATTCAATGACAGGATTAACTGAGTCAACTTCCGATTAGTGCATTCTTCAATTCGATCCTCGAGTGAAAACTTGCTCTTGAGTTATTAATCGCGCAATAACCTACACACGAGCCCTGAACAGTCGGCTCTTGTTCTGCGTGCGATATCAGCTGGGATGACATTACTGAGAGTCCGTTGTTAATTAGGCGGCCCTGCAGGGAAGCATTGAATGAATCCAAGCTTACACAGCAACCGAAACGCGTACTAGTGCCTGATATACACAGCCTCTGAGACGCGTGCTAGTGCCTGATATGCGCAGCCTCTAAGACGCGTGTTAGTGCCTGAGGCGCGTGCTAGCCTGTTGAACACTGCCACGGAGGCGCGTCTGTGTTGGTGGTGAACGAAATCTACTGTCCTCGATAACGTGCTGTCCCTCTCTTGCCTGCGGCCTCGGCACCCCAGGACCTGCATGACTCGGGTGCTCTGCGTCAGTGAGTTGCCTCGCCCTTTTGTACGGCCACTTGAACTTTATCTTTCAATAAGGTGTAAACGAAAAGTATCGAATTAGGCTAGAAGTGAAAATTAAATCAGAAATGTCCTTTCGATAAATACTTGAAGTTATTGTGAAAATGCTGGCCGCAGTTTTACATTCGGAAATTACTGTAAAGGGTAGAAAAATCATTTGGGTTTTGTTTTACAAAGATTATTGAAAAAATTCTTCTTAATTACTCACCCTGTTCAGCTGGAGAAAGTTTCGTTATTTTGTGTTGAAGTCCCTGAACTAGGGTTGAAGCGAATTGCATTGCGAGTACAGTTTTGCGTTNATCATTGCCCGACAAAAAAGTAAGTGCCTCCAGACTTCCCTCGAGCAACTCCTACACGCATTCAATCCCCGCGTACCCGAGTAACAATTTCAATGCTGTGACTATCGCCGAGTTGCAGACGAAATGTTCGTGCATGTAATGACGTCTCGGCGTACCGCGCTGTGTAATTCTGAGCCTCGTACCTATAATCCTTTTAGCCCGTACGCCTGCATTTCTGCACATTCCAGGTACTCAACATGTCTGAGAAAGCGGTGTACATTTGGCGTGTTTGCCAAATTGATTGCACCTACGTCTCGTTCCTGATTGTGCTGGACATTTGCAGCCAGAGAACCCAGGATCTTATTTCAGCTGGGATACTTGCTTTATACGAGCATTGTTTGAAGGCTGTTATTTCCTGAGCTCTGGGTATGAATTACGCTATGTCGTCAATGTTATACTTATAGCTTAAGTGTGTTCATCTATGCAGAATTGCTATGGTTTCTCTTCTCAACATATCTAGGTAGCGTATTCTGTGCTTGAATTTAGTATTTTTCTACGTTCTTGTCTTCTATAAATTTTATCTGTGTAAAGAAGTACAGAGTGAAAACAATGTGTCGAAATTAAATTCACTGGGAAACCTTGGTTTTTCTGATCAAGATACCTATGATTATCTTGATCTTGGTAGATTTTTGAGTGATAAATTCTCAGATTACACGAGGAAATGAACGTTAGTTGGTGAAATTAGTCTAACACAATTAGAATTAACCAAAGTATTTCGAAAACAAAACTACAGTTTATGTAGATATTCAGTATTGCTGTTCAAAAAAGCAGTATAATTTAGTTGCAGTTGTCTTACTTAATTCAGATCGGATCCTCCCTCCCTAATTACTCTCACTTTCTCTGTCACCAATAAAATTGACCAACTATGTATAGAAAGCGGTTCTTTCTGTCAGAAGCTGGAATTGTTAATTTCTCGTTTCTGAATTGAGTCTCCCTGATCAGTAAAGTTTCATTGTTCGCCATTCTACACAAATGTTAATGGGGTGAGAAAAGACGAGTCTTTTGTTACAATTCAAAATTCTTCCAGAACAGAATGATCAGGTGTGCGATACATCATGTTGATTTATCCTTGGAAGAATACGACTGTTTTTTTCCAATGCATGGGAAGCGCTCCGAGGAGGAAGTTGTTAGATACCCAGCTGGTACTCTTCCTTTTGTTAAAATGAAGTTTTTTGGCTTTGTTACGTGCTGTGATTCTTCGTTACTGTGCAATGATTTTCCAGTACCCATTTCTTCTTAAACTTTCATCTTGTTTCATGAACTTTTCAACTTTTTGGCGGATGCTTTTATTGCTGTTACAGAGACTTGAACCAGCTCATAATTTAATCGGTGTAGTTTTGCTAAAGAATTGTTTTAATGTTTTACGTCGTGATAGTAAATTTAAGACACTTGGTAAGTTTCATTAGAAATTAAACTTTAATTTATCGTAGTTTTTTGCGCAACAAATGATAATCATTTTAAGAGTTTTTTTACACATTGAGTTTATCAGGTAATGAGTGCTGTTGCAGTAATAAAGTTTCATGTTTCTGTTACGGGTGAAAATAGAAACTGAAGCTGCTTGTCAATAGGATGCACAGGAAAAATGAAAAGTTAGGTCTTCGAAGTAATTTTCAAAATTCAATCTAAATCCGTCCTCCTGAAACGGAGTACAATTTAACACTTTCATCTATACTCTCGTGGAAAATTATTCCGGTGTCCTATTGTTAATATAATTTCCTGAAATATATTTTGAGTTTCGAAATACTATCGAGTTTTAAAATAAAACAGGATAGCCAGTCTTTTCTACTTTTAATTGCTACTCTAAGAACCTATTTTAAAGAGCTTGTGGTCGGATTGCACTATACGATCACGCTTATGCTGGGTACAAGTAGTTATCAATTGGAACAGACCGTCCTTACCCTGCCGCACAGCTGCTTGGGGCGGGATAAAGAGGAGCCTCTCTGTTTCGCCTGGTCATAATGACTTCAGTGCCTCGCATGGTGTCGTAAGTGTGTACGGTTGCCCACTTTAAAGAGGCTCCACCACCCGCTAATGGTGCGCTGCAAGAGGCGCAAACGACACCCTCTGTGCCCTTGTCACAACACCTCGTAAACTGTCTTCTTAAAGCGTACCTACGTCTCGCGTTCACTTGCTGCTCACCGTATGCGTAGAAATGACGGTCTTTGTTACTCTCGTTCGCTACGCTGAGTTTTCGCATGTTTTTTTAATGGATGTGCCACGTTAACGAAGTTAAATTCATTTTATTTTTCTGTGGAGAAACCTTCAGGTTCTGTCTTGCTAACTGATGGATCGATGGTCTTGTGTTTGCGCGGTGAATGGCATGGAATGTTAAACAATTGTACTGCAGTATAAGCCATTGACCATAAGTGAATTAGTTTATTCCTAGTCACACAGACTCTTATTTTAATTCGCCTTCTCTTATTAGCAGTATGTTGGGTAGGATTGCTTTTCAATCTATCGAAGAGACTTTCGGAGCTGGTAGGATGGAAAAGATGCTCTTATGGGTATACTGGTGTACGTCATTTGTTGAAGTTCAGTTGCGTAGTTAGTAAAACTTTTCCATTCTTCGGTTCTTTCACTCATTCCTCTACCAATTTCCAGTAAGTGAATTGTGAATACCATATTGATTTATTTCTGTGCTTCATTCCTTACTTCACTTCAAGGCACCATTGCCACCGTTGAAATTCGTACGAGTACTTCGAGCAACTTCGATTTCATAACCTAATCTAGTTCACACCTGCCGTTTCAGACTTTAAAATTACGCATAATTCTTTCATGCTCATCTGAAGCACATTTGGTAAATTTGTTAGTTTTCTCACGGACCATGACCGTTGTGGAGACGGTAATATTTACTGCAACACATTGACGCCTCATGTCTGGTCGTGGGAGGGTGGCTCCAAGATCTGCGCTCCCTCTTTTTCTGCCTCTTTGTAGCGGGAGCAGGTCTGGCGACTCATGTTATCTCTTCAGTGCGGTGTACTGTTCAGCTTCGTTATTAGCAAGAAAGTGTTAGCCCAAATCGGCTTTGTAGGGACCCCTTAATTGTCATTTCTCGCGAGAAGAATACTTATTTATCGTGAGTTATTTTGTTATTGTTGTGCGGTGAAAAGGTTATTATTCCTACCTAACATCATTTTCTTTTCTTCACGAATCTTCTGATGTGTAAATTTCTTTCACAGCTAACAGATTGGAAATTTCAACATGAGATCTAATTTCTTCATTGTCACTAAAGTTTATAGAAATGTAATGTATTTTCTTCGTAACATTTTTCAGAATTGCATTGGTTTTAGTGCATTGAAAGCATGTGTACTTAGACATTTTTAACTCGTTGAATTTAATTCTTCCTAAAACCATTCAAGTTCATATTTTCTGGTAAAGAAATTATCAAAATCCAGCTGTGTCAATCTCGTACAAAGTCGCCTTTCATCCGCATGTGCCGACCTAAAAGCCGTATTTCCTCTTTATTTATACAGCCTTAGTTATTGGAAGAAGGAAAAAAATGGTAACTGTAATCACTCTCAAGGGAAAGAGTGCAACGCTTATGGAATTATTTCAGTTGGTTTCTATTAATCAGAATTGTTTAAATTTGTAAATCATATTCACAAATAAGTAGCGAAATCTACCAATCAACTGTCTGTCGCAATAATTTTTTCATTGCGTGATAACCTGATATACCTGTATGTATACTAGCAATTTCGAGTTGGTACCTTTTATCATTTATTAGATTTTTTGTTTCGATGTCGACTTATTTATGAAGAAATGAAATGCACGTGGGTTGATTTTCGTGATTTTACGCTTTCAAAATTCTGGAATCAAGGACCTTCAATTCTTTCATTAAATGCGCTTCCACATTCGTTTTTTTCACCGAGCGCCGCCATGCAGAAAAATACATGCCGTCGCACAGGACTTGCTTGCACCGTCCAGAGAAAGTGCGCGAGGCCTTGACAGAGAGGCTTCTTCTTCGGGTCACTCGTGCTGGCGGTGTTGCGAATCTTCTTTGTGTTGTGTCTCAAGCGCCAGGAACGTTCCCTTGCCCATGCATGCAAGTTCTGTTTATTTATCCATTATTGCTTTTTTTTAAGTACATCCCCAGGGTCTTGGCTTAGAAAGTGTAATGTTCGCGTGCTATGAGGGCACATCAATCTAGTCTATGCAGGCAGGTACGGTACTGCGCAGTTGGCTGAATGCCTCCTCTCGCTCGTCTTCCCGTTCTCTAACCTTGGTTGGTAACCAATGTTTTTCCATTTACGACTTTTAAATTCGTGCTCGTTCATAAGGGATGATCTTTATCGAGAGTTCATGTAAGCTTCTACTCCCGAGTATTCTCATCGGTCTCTCCACTCCTGCAGAACGACATACAAGTCATTGACTATGATATTTTCTTGTACCTTAAACTTCAATGTGAAAACTGGTCGAAAAGAATTACCGTTTTTTTCTGAAAACGAGCACTCATTGGAAGTGACTTAGCATGTCGTCGAAAAGATGGTTGTAACCCTCAAAGGTTTACAGTTTCATGACTCGTTGATCTGCCAAACTTTTTGCGGCAGTAATTTTAGATTCGATATTCTAGTTTCATCAGCATTGGAATAATAAATCGGCCTTTATTCGTTTTATTGAGCTTGCATAGTACAAGCTTCTATTTAAGTTGAACCTTCTTTGAACAAAATTTTAATACCTGCGCATCCCAGCAATTAGCCAGAAGCGTTAAGATGCCTGCATCTATGCGTTGTTAATCCACAGCGGAAAATTTTTTGCGTTGAGATTCTCTCCACGTATTTACATACCACAAGACACTCTTTACTCCGTTTCCCTACATGCAGGTTTGATTATTGTTTTGTTACCAGTTTTTTCGCGGGAACTTGATTGGTTAGTGTTCCTTGCGATGAAAATTAAACCTCGGACGTAAATTTTCACTATTGAAAACAATCAAAAGTATCATAGAAAACATTCAGAGGTGATGAATGCTTGCCCCCACACGGGATGCTTCAGCTGAGCTATGAACGATTATGTACCGGGGCCTTGTGAACTGTCTTCCAATGATGGAGTAGTTTGAAGCGGTCCATTGCAGTCTGCCACAGTTTGAAGGCTACTGGGGCAATAATTTTAGTTCTTTCATAATTGCCTGATAGACCATCGCAGGAGGTCTTATGGCGGTTCCAATATAGCTAGCTCATGATTAATGCTTAGTTATTCCGTTTTCAAAGATATTTTGGTTTCCATCGACGTTTAAAATACTTACTCCCTTAATAACCTACAAATATCTATATTTTCTGATAGCCAATAAAATTTATGTAACTTTTCGAAAAGCTTTTAGTTTCTAATGGTGTTATTATTTGAAATAATTCGAAAAATATTCTTCTCAAACACATTGAGTTTATCGACAGTTTCGTGCACTCACTTAAAATAATATAAACCGTTCTTAATCTACCAGAGAAAATGTGTGGTCCCAAAATATAGGTTGGATTATTTTTCTTCAATTTAACCTTATTTCATGAACGTTTTTCAATGTTTATTTCTATGCGTAGGGTGTGGTAAAATCGTGTGTATAGATTCCCCATTCCTTTAATTAATGGCATACTTAGTGGTGCCTTTTTCGTTTAGGAACACGTATGTTGTAGTTGTAGGGAGGCCCAAAGTAACTTATCCATTATAATGAATTTCACGTCACCTTCTGAAATGAATCCCTTGCATGTATTATGGAGACGCTAATTATTTTATTTTTGAACCAACTTCGCCACCGTTCGCAGGGTCATCCATGTTGTGTTTCGTGGTGTGATGCAGTCATGTATCGTAGTGTGATGCAGTTATGTATCGTGGTGTGATGCAGTCATGTATCGTGGTGTGATGCAGTCATGTGTCGTGGTGTGATGCAGTCATGTGTCGTGGTGTGATGCAGTCATGTGTCGTGGTGTGATGCAGTCATGTGTCGTGGTGTGATGCAGTCATGTGTCGTGGTGTGATGCAGTCATGTGTCGTGGTGTGATGCAGCAGCCTGGTGTTCCCACGCTGCGCTGCCGCGGTGCCACAGCTGTGCCACGCGAGTGCAGGTGTTCTGCACAGGTGTGCGTCTCATGCACGGCCCTGCCATGCTTCCGCTCTTCCAAAAGTTTCCTCGTATTCGACGAAGTTCTTCCAACATTTTTTTTTTAATTATAATTACTCGCAGTATTATTCTTGCACCCTCGTGTCGATATGTGTTATCATTAGTTCTTAGAATTTAACGTTTCGGATGGTTCTGAATTAGTTGTGTGTTATTTTGCGCGCGAAAATATTATTTGCACCTAGAGTTTTTGGACGCCACCCTTTGTTGAAGAAATTTTTCCAGGACCTTGGTAAAAAATTTGTTTTAGCGAAAACATTCGTGTAATTAGAATTTTGGTTTCTGATATATGTGTAGGAAATTGTTGGGAATTCATAGTTATATTTGTGTACAAGGCTTTGTATAATATCGAGTCAACAATCTCATTTGAGTATGTTTAGTAACGAAAATAACGTGATGCAAGAAGCATCATCGTCATTTTCACTTTGGACAGCAGAATGACGTCAGAGACCTAAATGTTATGTGTAAAGAAAAAATACGATTGACTCTATCAAGTCCGGTGATAGTTACGAAACTGTCTCAAGATACTCAACTGTCCTTAGGTCTGCCGTACAAAATATCGTCTGAAAAGTTTAAAAGGTCTGTGCGACAACAATTTTACATGGGCTTTGGACCATTAAAATTGTCATGAAGTGCTCCACTCACGTAGGTATACGTGGCACGTTGTGAAAGACATGCAGTGTGTTCGGAAGACTAGTTGCTGACTTCACGATGCAGGCAATCGGGAATGAATACTCGTACAACTGATCGCTGTTACAATTTGAATGGCTAACGTATAAACATAAACCACGACGAACAACCTTTCAGCTGCCACATTATCATTCAGCACCCTTAAATTTTTGGGAAAGTTTTCTTAAACAGAGAAAAGTGGGAGTTCATTGTTCTAATGATAATTGGGTGTACAGAAATCACACCACAGCACATTTTAATGTTTCTCACGCTTGGGGAATTGGTTGTTCTGTATGGAAACTTTCTTGTTAAATCTTTCTGATTCGCTAATTTTTGGGGGATAATTGTTTCACTGAAGTGTATTTGATGTCTGCTTTGTACGGTCACTTAGTCCGTATTTTTTACTCCTGAAAATTTTAAATAATAATTTTAATATTACATCTGTATATCTTCTTTCAGAATGCCGGCCTTGCTCTGACGATGAGCTATTGGCAGCGGCGTGCTCGTCAGACATCGTTGCAACAGGTCGCCTGATTTCGGTGGAAGTTGAATCCGACACCTCGTCAACCACAAGCTCATTCGACGGCAGCGATAATTCAATCGAGGACGCTACCAGATCATCAATTGATGCTAGTGTCCTGACTCCGAGTCCTCTGTCGTCTCTGGGAAAAGGCCCTTCATCTATACCGCCCTCAAGTCGTTCTGTCCTCAGGTTCGCGGCTGCGAAGATTTCACGTGAGTTGTCTGGTAGAGACGACTCCGTTTTCCAAAAAGTGAGAGGCGGCGGCGTTGTTGCGGCCATCGAAGTACCTTCTCACTGTGGCATGAGGGCTGGGCCTGGGACATACCTCCTCATGGCCAGGATGAGAATGGGTTCGCCAAAACTCAAGTGTATCCCCAGGTTGACTTACTTTGAAACCCTTGTGCAAAAAAGGAAATCCGACTTACAGTGTTTACTTAAACTATGATATATTTAGACACATCCCTAGGTCTGCGACAGTTTGAGAAACGTCAACATAATTGGTTGTCTAGGTTCTCCGTATTTTCGATGTTGAAGCTCGTTCATAATTTCAATACGTATACGCTGAAGTTTAGGGTACGACTGGTGCCAAAAGCAGAAGATTATTTCTTAGGCCCTTGGCTGGATATGATTCTGTGACCAGAGCTAGAAATGAAAAAATGATCAGGCGAACTACTGTTGTTGGACAAAGTTTTGTGGACGGAAAGCAAACATTCCATTCAGTGCAATTAAAAATAAATAATAAAAGGATGCTACAAAACAGTAATTGACATAAAAAGTTTTAAGTCTCTTCTCGTTAGGACGTTTTTTTCTGGTTGGATCCTCTTAGAGGGTTAAAAATATTAGCGCTCCCAGAAGGAATTTGTGATGTCCTGAGCTTAAGGTTAGGTAGGCCATTCTTTTGTTGAAATAGAATTGATTTTTTTACGGATCATCTTTTTAACAACCATTTTTTTTTGGTTCCCTGCTGTCCTGTTTTGCAGCACCCACTACGTTCGCCAATTTTATCTTGCTTCCTGAAATTCATTCTCAACTTGCTGTATCTATGCACCTTGAGCATAGATTCCGCGTTCCCTTTAACTCAATACAAAATGGTGCCTCCCGCCTTCCTCTCTCTGGAACTCCTTGATTGCGGTTTGGGAGGGTTGAACAAGCATCTAATTTAATCTGGCTTGTGGATTAATTTTGATCGAATAGTTCCTCACCTGCGTTCTTTCAATGTGTTGTTTGCCTCAGAATTAGAAAGGGAACTTTTTGTGATTTCATGTGCAGATTAATATTGGAACGTCTCTACAAACAATTGTTTTCAGTAATGCCATGATTAGCTTAATTCATTTTTTATTGGAGACTACATGTTTGTTGTTTCTCGGAGGTTTCATTGTTGTTAACTGTAATTCCCTTTGTTGTGGCTATTTTCGGGGTGATCAGTTAGAATATTTTGGACTACCACTGAACAAGTTGCTATTGTTTTGTGTATGTGGCCCATCCCGTTGTTGTTTTTGGTATAATCTGAAGAAGTGGGATATTGATTACTACATATTTTTAGAATACACTTCAGAATCTGTTTGGCCATAGCGTTGTGGTCAAGTTTACTTCGAGCGACAACTCGAGGTGGTTGAGTTTGATTCAACATGTTATTACAATAAATAAGATTCAGCGTAACTGAGGTATTTACCGTTGAAGATTTCGAAATTGACCGAACATAACGACATTGTAACATACCTGCGCAGTAATTTCATAGACAGCGTATACGTCAAAAGTAAGACATTCTTATATCAATGACGTCAGGTTTTGTAATAGACATAGGATTTTTTTAACAAGTGATCTCACTCGCTTCGTGTTCATTAGTGAAAATTTGTAAATTTATGTAAAGCTTCAAAATATTTAAATAAGAGAGTGTTCATACATATATTTGAGTTGTTGTTTCGTATTTAGAATGATAAATTATAGAATTGCGTGTATAATTTGCCCCAATTCATCGACCTGTTTCTTCTACATAAACAGCGGAAAGCTGTTTCATGTTGAATTTGCTTCTAAGTGCAAAAAACTGGTGCAAAATTGGAATATGGTCGATTCTAGGTTGGTTATATGGTTCATTCTAGGTGCAAAAAATGTCAACCATGTTCGAATTGTGTGGGTTCAGTAGATATTTCAGCTCCCATGGCTTCTCTATGATTAAGTCTTCATTTTTGGTCTCGATTTCCGGCACCCATGTCAACTGCAAGCGAATCCGAATTTAACGGCCTTGTTCGGCCAGCTTTACAATTAGTTCATTCGCAGCTTCCAGCTTAAAGCAAGGATATGTGAAAAAATCGTTCATTTTCGACATCTGTGTAGAATTAGCGTCACCTCTTGTCTTCGAGTTACTCCAGAACTTAACGCAACATCTCCAGCAGGAGACATTGTGTTGGATGGGAGGCTTAACAGTGTTGGAGACATTGTGTTGCTACTCCAATGTCTCTTCCGAGTCTATTCCAGTCCAAACTCGAGAGATAAAACACTGGTCTTAGTTTTTTTAATTCATCCGTGTTTCATCGTGTCCGCTGCGCAAAATTTTGAACGGATAATTTCTTTTGAAAATCCATCTCTTTTGTATCTTTAATGTTAAGCATTTCCTGTGCTGCCAAAATAATCTTAACGATTGTCTTTCTACCCGACATGCATATCCCAGGGGGTGAGCATGCGCTGTAAATATGTACACCTGTCTGCTTGCTGATTACCTTGCTTTATATTTGAAGTAGAGTATGCGTTTCCATTAGTTATTCTTCTCGCTGTTTGGTTGGTGCGGGCATGAGCCCCGCCTCCCGGAGCCGTGTATTCGTAGTGCCATAGTACAACTAGCGACTGCGCCGCTTATGTCTTTGCCTCCAGTCGATGCTGTTTTCGTCTTCTTGTTTTCCTTGTACGTTTATCGATCTCATTATTTTATTACAGTTGAAGAGACAATCGCTTGCTATGTCCCAGAAAAAAGAGCCCAGTTAGTGCAAACCTATTCAATTTTTTCAGGCTTTACAATATTCTCTGAACCCAATCTTATTTTTCACTGCTAGAGGACGAAATAGATTGTTCAAACACCGTAAGGTGTAGCTATATTCTGCCAAGTTTAACGCTCGTTCAAAAGCCGAGTACCAACCAAAACGAATAAAGTTCGAATCTACTAACTGGTTATTTTTCATTTCTAAATTAACAGAACGTTTTAACGATATTCAAACTTCATAGTATTCATTTTATTGCTTCATTGGAGATTGACTGCAAGAAAACGAATTTCTTCACAGAAGTCCCAGAAATATTTGTTACCGTCGTTTTTAATCTCATTTCTAAATTTACAGTGCAAGTATCTCGAAGTTATTTCTAACCATTATTATCGTCCCATAAAATGAACAAAAAGGCCAATCCTTTTTCCATGTGCAACAGAACAAGTATTTTCCAGGTGTTTGGCGCGATTTTTTTTTAAGATTTTTGTTACTGTTAGTGTTTTGCCTAGCTGTGCGAGTAAGCCAGACTGAGCGTCAACATTCCGGAAACTGTAATTCAATGCAACTGTGAGTCTTTGCTGGTGTGTCCGTGAGCCTAAGTGGCTGAGAAGCTTCGCCCTGAGAGCGACAAACGATCTCATGCCTTCTGTCCGCCAACATGCCCACACGAGCTGTTCATTTGCATACCTAGATAGCACTGGGAAGCTTGTTTCAAACTTGTATAATTGAGAAATATATATTATATTTGGAATGGATGTTTTTTCACTCCTTTTGGCTACCATTCAACGATAGTGAAGTAACAGTTTCATTCTGGTGCTCCATCAGACTGCCAGCTCCGAAGTCACGATGCAGAGACGCCAAAAATATCTACGCCCCCCCTGCAGCATCCCTGATTTTCTCTTTGGGCACGCTCCCAGGGGGACTATGTTAGGGCCCGAGCTAAGGGTTAGGTAGGCTTCCTTTTTGTTGGAATAGAATAGGTTNCCTCTCTTTGGATCGCCTTTGTAGCGGATAGGGAGGCTTAAACTAACTAATAATCTAATCTAATCTTTGGGCACGACTGGTTCTCGCAGCTAATCTGCAAAAGCAATCGTAGTGGCATAGTCGAATCTGCCCAGAAGGCACAGCTAAAATTCACCGTTTTACATGTATACCTAACACAGTTTTTCCCTTCGAACAACCCTGAATGAACACGTTTGCGACGGTAGTCGACGCCTAAAGTTATAAATGTATGGATTGTTTGCCAAAGATATTCCTGAAAAACTCGATAAACCATTGTAGTCCCTTGGTAGAAAACAACAGAGAAGGCGCAGTGCGCTGCCACACAGCACACCCCAACCACACACCACACAGCGCAGCAGCACCACACAGCGCACCAGCAGCACCACACAGCGCACCAGCAGTACCACACGGCCGCCTGGAGAGCTGCAGCGACGCGTGTCGCGCTCGCTCACCCCGTGACCCGGACGCGCCTGACCACACGACACGCGAGTGCTGGGCTGCCGCCACACGCCCACACGCTGCGCCCCACTCCTCGCCCTTCACTCGCTCCCCTTCTCCCCCTACCCTTCACATGCCCACTCGCTCCGTTCTGCTTTTCACCCTCCACTCCACTCTTCACGCGCTCATTCTTTTAATCTTCTACAAGCTCCGTGTTCCATTCTGCGTTCCTACGCGTTCCTCTGTCCCTTTCCCTTCCTGCTTTCTTCCATCCCTTTCCATCCCGCGTTCTTCCCTCCCTTCCCCATCCTGCGTTCTACCCTTCCTTCCCCATCCTGTGTTGATTTATTTCATTTTGTGGGCGGGCGCACCACCATCCGCCCTCCACCCTACTAACCATTCAGCCTCCTCTCCGCGTCTGACCTGCAACCCTCTTTCTTCTCCGGTCCGATTGTTCTTCATGGTTTCTTGTTACCAGGAGAAGATCATGGCTAATGTTAATTCAAAAATATTAAATATTTTTTGTAAATTCCCACTCATGTTTCTCATACATTTTTTGGTAGTGCATGCACAGCCTTTTTCACTGCCTATCTTACTCTACTAGGGTTTTTGAGTATCCTATTTCCACAACAGCTTCGGCTACTTGTGATCTCCATGATAATGTGGAGTTAAAGTTTATTAAATCTTAATTTGTCCAACTCCATCTGCCTTGAGTTAAAAGGGCTGAAGGGGCAACGCTGTATTAAATAAAATATTCCTTAACCTAGTAACAATTAAGCTCAGTAACGAAAGACACTCTAATGCCTGGAAATTTTCCTCATCATCAATGCATCAAAGAAAGATTTTTAAAAGACTGTATTAGATGTTGCAATTAGACTAAAGTTTAATAATTTCAGTTGTTTGGAGTTTATCCAAAGTTCAAACTCCCGACTTCGACGGATTGAGCGAAGAATCACGACTTGGACTTTCATCCCAAAACTCTTCGCTGTAGCCCCTAATTTCTCACTGTTCTCTTTAGTGTTGAACTCTTTAGTATTTTGCCTTCCCAAGCACGCAAAGCTTATTTTCCAAGGCCTTCACCTGCCTTTGTCTCGACTCTCTTCGACCCGAGACTTCTAGCCAGTCTTAAAAACACACACGAGTTATCCCTTTGTCATCGGAACTCGAATCATGATTTCGCGAGCCCTCCGTTTTTCATCTTCCAAAGTGCGCGATTTTCAAGCAAGACATTGTCAAACAAGTACTTTAAACAAACCAATCTCTTTACAGCTTATCCTCCACAGCTGACACTTTGGTAACTCACAGAACGGGCTGTCGATGCGCGTATCCATCTCAATCAGCTATACGAGATTGTCGCAGAGGCTCAAAAAAAATAACTTTATAAAAGTTTCGAATTTCTCCACACTGCATAATAATAAGAAAGAACTTGACCTTCATATTTTGAAATCTCAACATTTTCACCTACAGGCCACGTTTGATCATGATCAGAGACCTTTGAAACTAAACATTGCTCCCACGTGTCCTAGTTCAAGCAGTGTGGAGGATGCATGAGTCATTTAGCGTGCATGAGAGTACATACAGTAGATGTTGAATGAGAAGTTACTATGAGCGAGGTGATGGTTTTTTACTCGAATTTTTTTCTGTGTGCTTTTTCTTGCGTTTTGATATTGAATGTTTATACTTTGTTAAACAATTGTTAGTAAATCTACTCATTTTATCCTTGGTTTTATTTACTATACTACGTGTACGATTTTCAACAAATAGTTTCATTGGTTCCACAACATTTAATTTTTGAACACGATTTGTGAGGAGAACTTTACTAAACTCATGAGTTTTACTTTATTTTTAGTACCACCATCTTGAAAAGATGCCCTTATAATTTAGTCAAGCCCCACCATGCCTAATATGTACATACAAATTCTGGTCACCATTTCTTTGATTCCTACACCTCTGTGTACTTTAGTGTCTACCACTACAGCAGTCGAATGACAGTTCATCAGATGTGCAATAGTTTCATCTTTCATAGAATTATTGTCAAGTACAGTGCACCTTCCACGACTGCAACTACTTCCACTACAGTCAAATGTATGTACCGTACATTTTCCACGGTAGTTTTCAACAATTTCTACCGTCCATCTGTGACTGCTTCCACTTCAGTCAAGCAGATGCACCTTGCGACTTCCACGATATTCTCCTCCTTCCTCATGTATTCCGAGCAGGATTCGCCATACCTCCGCTCCCTGTACCTCTCCGCCCGCCCGCCCGGCGTAAGGCCATCCAGTTTGGTGTCCTCAAAGAAGTCGTCAGCCGTCGTACGTGAGGTGGCACGCGCCAGCGCAGCTGCTCCTGTCTTTCCAGCTGAACGAAAAAAATGCATCCCTTAATCTTCTGTTCATTTGCAAGAAAGATCTCGCTAAAAACAAATATCAAAGAATTCAAAAAGACGTTAGTGTATCACTTGCAGGAAAAAATCAACTTTTTTAATGAAATTTGTTTCTAAAGCAGGTAAAAATCAATCATTGAATTTTTTCCTTCGCTTCCTCTGAGCTCTTCAAGACTGCTCTCTAGTCCTTCCAGTATATTGTAAAGCAATAGCGTCTCTGGAAGTATCGGTGGATGTCGCCTACGTTGTTTGTCTCCATACCCAATGATCGGTAGCTTGCTTGAATCACCACGCTTCAGAGCGATGGCTGCTACTACTCGGAGAAGGCTTAAAAATAGATGCATTTTACAAATTCTGATAAAACCTTCCAACTTAAAAAACGCTTTTATATGTTCAATAAAACCTCATTTCATGATCTAACGCAACTAAATTTATCAAAGTTATCGCTCAGCGGCTTTCCATTCACAGACAGAATCCTATTAAATTTCAAATCTAGTTTTGCTAGTGATTTTGGCAAAAAATATAAGAGTTCTATCTATAACAAAGCGGAAAATAAAATTGAATCGTGTTTTGAAGTAATGAAACTTCCATGGCTCTTTCATGGTAGTTCTATGCGTAAATCTTCTGTCTGGTGCAACCCATATCAACAGAAATATAGTGGAAGTTAAGCCAAAAAAATTAAGTAAACGGGAAAAAGATAATATAAATAATTTAAGAGAATGCTTAAGCTGCTGGAAAAAAAAATTCCGCAGGCATGACTTATGCCCGTTCGCGTGTTCGATGTTACGATAATGAGCAGTCAGATAGCATGCAAGAGCAGACTTGGACACGCAGCGGTCATGGCGCTGCGTTACTCGCCTGGTCTTCAAGTTGTTATGGTCCCATCAAAATGCATTCATTGCAAAATTAGATAAAATTTTCCAAATTTTTTTGTTACTCATAAGGTAGTGTTGTTTGCGCATTTTTCAAAAGATGCAAAAACATGCGAAAAAAGAATTTCTGAATTACCAGTAAAACTTTTTTGTATCGAATACTGGCTCCGTCAAATCGATCGGAGCAGTAATATACAGGGTGTTTTTTAAATACAGCACCCGAAAAAATCTTTAAGAACGCAAGATACAGTGAATGGATTTTTAGACAGAAAACGGCAGTAGAGTCCTGAGTTTTATACCTTATATTTGGTCTAATTTTTGAAGATGACATTCTTCATGTGGCGTCCATTCGACTGCAAGCAATATTGGGCGCGTGTTCGCATAATTCTCATTGCAGCACTGGCGAGGGTGGAGCCGATCAATCTCATTTCTGAGATGATGGCATCCTTGAGTTGAGTCAGATACGTCGGTTTGTCCCGACAAACACTTGCCTTTAGATATCCCAAAGAGAATAAATCCAATGGGGACTGATCAGGAGAACTTGCAAGCCACTCAACGTCGCCGAATCTTGTAATCAGCTTTCTGGGAAACTGGTTACGCAGGATGCCCATGTTACTCCTTGTGGTATGACACGTTGCCCCGTCCTGTAGGAAGTAGAGATTTGCAATATTCATGGTGTTCACTGCAGGAATTGAGAAGGTGTTCAGCTTGTTTAGGTATCGCTGACCGTTAACAGTTACTGCTTGGCCATTGTTGTCCTCGAAGAAATAGGGTCCAATAATACCATTCTCCATGAAATCGCACCAAACAGTTACCCTTTCTGAATGATGTGGAGTTTCCATAATTTCCAAAGGGTTTTCAAAAGCCCAAAATCTCATGTTCTGTTTGTTTACACATCCGTTCAAACTGAAATGAGCTTCGTCCGACATAATCAAGCTTTTTACAAATTCAGGATCCTCTACCTCCTTTTCCAAGAACCACTCACAGAAATTCTTCCTTCTTCAAAATTAGTTTCCTGTAAATTTTGACAAATTTCAACTTTATACGCATGCATTGACTACATTTTCTTCAAAATCTTCTGAACAGAACAATGACTCATCCCTAACTGTTGTGACAGGTGGCTAAGACTGATTTTGAGATTCCTCTCTACAATCTCTTTTGATTTTTCAACATTCAATCCTACAGTAACGTTGCAGGGTTGTCCTTCCTGTTTCTTCTTCGCCAGATTCCCACTGTTGGCTAAATTGTTTACCCATTTGTAAACGACCTTCTTTGACGGAGGACTTCGCAGGTTGTACTCTTGAAACTTTGCTGGGTTAGGACGATGCTCTTTCCTTTAGAGATGTATGCAGAGCTTATGAAAGTTAATTAAATATGTTCCTTTGTCCAGTTCGTCATCTTCGCGGCAGTTACAAAGCAATATGAATTTTACTGTGTCCTCTGATTCTTATTTTGACTGTTGTATCATGAACACGTAGGTACCAAATAAAAGATATAAATCTCAGGATTCTACTGCCGTTTTGGTTTCAAAAATCCGTTCGTTGTATCAAAAGAAATCAAAGATTTTTCCGGGTCCAGTATTTAAAAACACCCTGTACATAGATGAATTGTTGTTATTAACTCAATTTACGTCACTCAAAACCCACAAACGAACAGATCAACAACAAGGATGTAGTTGCCTAAGCAGTGCTGATAGGTGACATCTCTGAGTGCCCTCCAGTCGGAGTGGAACCATTAAAGTGAAATGTCGAACTATTCCCACTCCGAGCTCGCTGGTAGTGACTTGAATTGAAATCGCTGATACTGAAGGAGGAGCAAAGTTAGTTTGATTTATGAGCAATGATGTAGTATCGCATGCTCATAGAAAACTTCTTGCAATATGGAAGTATTCGTCTGAAACCCTTTCCTATCTTTGAATTGATTCTGTCGTGTAGAAGACACATTAATTTTGGACAAATGATTTATCAGGTTAAACTCAAGTTCTACGCAGACGTGTTTAGGATGCATTTGCTGAGTACCGTGAAAGTGTACAGTTGCGAAGGAGTGTTGTGGTTTTGGTGTAAGCCTGTTGGAGGTTTCTCCTTTAATTGGCGAACAGTACTACTTCAATCCAGTATGTCACTATTATTGGAGAGAGCTGAGGCGCAGTGTAAGAGTTGAAAGTATGGGTATGAAGTTTTAAAAGCCGAATAAAAAAAAGCCGTTTTCAAAGCTTTAATTGTTAAAATGTTCGAAGAAGGTGTTGACGAAATGAGGCACTCTGTATCGTGTAACATAATCAGTAATGTAAAAGAAAAATGTTGCCGAACTTAATCTTGAAATTAACCTGTTGATGAATTTGAAATTTAAAGGCGTTTTTGAATCTGAATTAGAGGTACAGTTTCCTCTGAGCCCTCCGAATAGTTGGAGCTGTTTGATGAAGCTCATGAGTGTTATTGACAGCATTACTAGAGAAACCGCTGCATTTGAAAAAGGTGCAACCATGGGATAAACTGCAGCACCGCAAAGTCTCCGAGTTTTCTGATAAATTAAGGAGCCAAAAGTTATTTTATTCAAAATGTAAAACCATTATTGTAAATATATGTAACTTCAGTGAATAAAGCCAATTTGTTTGAAAAGTTTTCTAGATGGATATGCCATTAGTTTTTCAATTGTGGCCGAGTTGTTAAAAACGTGCTCTTCACGAGAAGGTGTCTGCCAAGAAAGTTGGGTGTCAGCAGTTCGAATCCCGGCAGTGCCGCCCGGTGATTTCTCCACGTTGAGAAAAGAGAAAATTCAGCCTCAATTCCCCACTTCACTCAGGTGTCGGAAATGAGCACCGGCTTGACCGGGGGTAACCCCGGCATTTGATATTGTTACCGTGTACACTGTAATGTAGGTTTCACCTCAACCTATCTGTGAAGACATTTCTCGAGACGTGTCATGTGGGGGTGGTACTATAACGTGTGACAATGTGGCGCTAGGACCTCTGCCTTGTTGAACATGTATTTAACCCTACTCTTTATTTTTTTCAGTAATTCCAATAATCATTAATTAAATGTCTAACTAAAAGTGAATTATCTAACAAAACTGAATAAATTTCGGTACGTAGGAACTGTGGACTCCATTCATCGTTGTTCAGTTGATAAACTATACTTTTCTTATTTTTGTTGTTCAATTTGTTTCGTGTAATACCGCTGAAGTGGAAGCATTCAGAAGATGCTCAGTTACTTAGTTATCAAAATCCATGTGTATCGGTCTTTGTGTGGAATTCAACTAAACTATTTATTTCAATTATTGTGCTTCCTAATTCAATATTATTTGCTATTATTCGCTCTTTTATTGCGTTTTATAACTAGCCTTATCCGTCAATTGTTATTTTTGTTATTTAGTGCTCTTGTGTGTGTTATTTTTGCCTTTAGGAAGCAAAATGTCTTTTATTTTATTTTTACCTTGGTTGTCTTTTGCTTCCAGCTGATGTACTATATCCCTGTGTTCCCGCCCACGCTCCATTTCTTGGGCTTTCCTAACTACTATAGTTTCATTGTTTCCTGTTTTTTCATATTTTCCTCACAACTAGTTTTGATTCCATAGTTCCCCCTGTATAATTTACGCTGATTATCTTCGTTCCCATAATAAATATGCATGTAAGATTCTCTTTATTCTCCTTTATTTTCTTAGATGTCCTCTGGTAATTGAGAGAGCTATTCCCTCTTCCCTAATTCGGCACCCGCTAACAATATAAATGGCATTTAAAAAACCAATGTACAAGATGATATGTATCAGGCTTGATTGATTGGAAAGCATCCTTTTCACAGTGTCGCAAATCCAGCCTTGCTCCTTACTAAAAGTCCCATGCAAGACAGCCCATATCTTGCATAATTAGGGACTAGGTCTTCATTCATATCAAAACTGGCCTAAAAAGTAAGAAACGCTAACTATTTATGACAAGCGGGGCAATGGTGGGAGTGCTTCACTTTCCTGGCGACATTAATAACTTTGAACATGCATAAAATGTTCGTTTGTCTTTACGAGCGAATCCGAAGCCTCAGCTACGGATCCGAGCGATGTTGAGGAGGGTGCCTTCGCGGGCTTCTTCCTCAGATGAAGATTGAGCTAGGTCCGGAGCGCGTGTCCACTATGTGCTCTGACCTATACCGGCCCCGCTTCTGGGACGCATAATCCTCGACAGCCGGCCTTTTGTGGAGAAATGTTCACCGGAACATAATCTTCGAATATTGGAGGTGAGCATTCTCTTTAGCTATTGTTCTACTTGTCATGAATTGTTGTTATTGCAGCGTGTACTGACCCCGTTCAGGGTGTCAGCTAAAGACTATGTTTCCTGTGCCAGTTAGTTCTGGAAATTTTCGCCGCTGAAGCGGGTGGCGAGACAACAGGTGAATACTATGCTGTTGCACAGAAATCCCTAAATGATGATTTTTTGACTCCGGAGTCACTAGTAAAATTCAATGTTTGATTTCTTAAATCAAAATTTACGATTTATCTATTGCAAAATTCTGATGCTCGCGTATTGGTTAACTGAACCGCGTTGAGATGTCACTGATATTTAGTGATGCGATTACAATAAGGAAACAACGACTCATTGCCGAGTACGTCAACGAATTTTCAGATGTAAATATACTTAAAATTTTAATTACCAGAAATCCTCATTTAACAACAAAACAAAAATCTCGAGAATCCATGTGATAATTTGCCTTGTC
Organism: Platorchestia sp. MABIK; assembly: GCA_014220935.1. Lineage (NCBI taxonomy): Eukaryota > Metazoa > Arthropoda > Malacostraca > Amphipoda > Talitridae > Platorchestia > Platorchestia sp. MABIK. The sequence continues at coordinate 76,305 of JACJUY010002282.1, read as the reverse complement.
TGACTTCTAGCGCAAATAACTCTTTTAGGAATAAGAGTTATAGTTCCCCCTTACGACGACAAAGAATGGGTCTTCATCGGTAACTAAATCAAAATCAATCGAAGCTGAAATAAACTGAAGGCAAACGTTAATTTGTTGTAAGTGTAATAATACTACTCACTTGACGGTTCACTGACGTAGATTTTGCACTCAAAAAGCAAAGTAAAAAATAAAAAGTCAGGATTGTGCGTTCAATGCTCAATTTGCAGGCATGATACTGGGAAATGTAATGGGAATTTGAGCAAGCTACGGCGTGCTCATTTCCTGTTCTATTCGAATTTTTCTTTCATCTTCGAATGACTGTCCTTTCAGAAAACTATTTAATATCCTGCAGGACAAGAAAATGATTTGGTGCTTAAAGGAATTTAATATCCCGCTGCTAAATTATCTGTGTCATGAACTTGATTCAAACGATGAATTTTTTTTATGCCCCGTTCCATTCCAGCTTTGCCAGTGTTGACATTGTGATCATTGTACATCAAAGGTTTACTTCAAAATGATCACTACAGTAGCGAACGAAAGGAGGGCTATATTATTCACGTAAAGCTTGCTCTTCCAAAGGATGAAACAATTTTCTCCTCTGCTACAACTTCTTTCACTGTGAAAATGAATTTCTTTGTTTTGGAAAGCTGTTGAAGGAAGAGAATAAAAACTAGCAACAAATCCTGTTATTCGAAGCTTAATAATAGCATAATCTCAGTTCACTGAATGCATGTCCGCGATTTTCAAGATTTCACGCTTTAGGGTATTCGAACCCGAGTCTCTGTAGGCCCAAGACATGAGTGGCAAATGGATTTATACCCATAGGATCTCTCCTGAACTTCAAATATCAAATCCACGGTGAAAGATGATATAGAATGTGAAAATTTTGAGAAGAACTTGCCTAATGACCTTTGAGAATCTGATAGTGTTCCAGAGCCCCAGCATAGGGTTACTAAGACAGGAAGATTAAATGGCCATAGATCTAAGTAGGGCAAGCTGAAAAAAATTAATTGAACAAAACGGTCAGATTTTTTTTACACTGTTTCGTCTCCTCTTACACGTGTGATTTAATCGAAGCGACCGGAAGTACATGGTCCTGAATATCCGCATAATTTAAATCCATTGGGAATAATGCATCTGATCACGATCAGTTAAAAATGAAGTAACAAATTCCACGTTTTCCTTGATCCATATTAAATACTCTTTTTCTTTTCTCTGTGAAAACACTTTTGGAATGGCAAGAGAACTTTAAACTAACACACTATATATCAATTGCAATTAAAACTTCCTTTTCAGTATTTAATGAACTAAATGAATGATCATTTTTCTTCTCTGATTTTATTTCATTATCTATTGTGAAATAAAGGTTGTTTAAGTGCGCAATACTTTTGATCATAAATGTCAAACCATCCTTTGGTCTCAGGGATTCACCTCTGAAATTGCTATTTAGATAAGTACTGAACCACTTATCTGATGGATGGGAAAAAGAAATGAAACTTGACTAAAACAAATTTAGAATAACAAAATTCCGTAGAAAACTCAATCCCTATTACCAGGAGCAATAATTTTAAGCTTTAATCTCATTAATCTCATTTGAATAATTTAATAATTTAGAATAATTTAATTCAAATCTTGAATCAATTACATTCTGAAAAGTCTTCCAAGGTGCCCACTCGATTTCATTCTAAGTCGAGCTCCGCTTTTTTTTATGTAAATACTAATTTCGTCTTTCTATTTTGATGTCATTATAAATTTGAAACATAACCAGGACTGAAAAATTGTATTGTCTCGATTCAAATACTGGTACTGTCTGTTGTACCATGAAGAGCGTAGAAATGCCTACCCCATGTCAGAAATTGTACTGATAATAATATCAAGATGCCAGAATATGTATTGTTTTCATTTTCCCATTACCATTTGGTCCTTCATATGAATACACTGTCCATGCTAGAGGAATTTTTCTGTTTTCGCCTAATTATGCTTCATGTCGCTCACTTCCATCCTGCTTCACTGATGTTCCAACACGCCTTAGCGCGCAGTGCGTAAACTTCAGTGATATTCTCAAATATTCTGGTACTCTTAGCCATTGGCTATATTCTAAAACTTACACAATGTACCTGAAGATCTTTGTACTATTTATAAATTCCAAAATTGCTAAAATAATTCCTAGTCTAACTTTATTTTTAAAGCATCTATGATTTCAGAAACATGCAATGCAGAGGCCATCCTTGTGCGGCTAAAATCATAATTACTCCAGCGAAAAAATTCAATATTCTAACTCAACCCGATTACTCCATGTTGAAAGAACGAATATGAAGCTAGAATTTTTGCCCTTGATTTCCCCTTTTTTGCATCGATAATATTCTAATGTTAGCTTAATACTGAACTCATTTATCACTTGCGTGAAATTATTGCGTTCAAAAAAGTTATCACTTTCCTTTTATTCTTTTTTTCTTTCTACACCTTCGGTTGCCCACGCACATGAGCACATGAATGTAAACCAAAAGTACACATTTTGCAAAGTGACTTTCAATGACGTGTATTTTGCAACCTTCAAGGTATTACTCGTACTCAATGATTTGGATTTAGACAATGAAGGTCACAGGAGTCAATCCCAAGCGATTGGTAATCACTCGTTGTCGAGTATGCTGACGCTTCAAGGTCTCTTTGATATGATTGCCACTACTGCAATTTTAAGCCAAGTTCTGGGTTTCTGGGTTTTCATGGGCTCAAATGTTGCAAATTTGTTCATAGAAGTTGACAAGCGTCAACCGATGCCCATGCGCTAAACACATAGGAATTTTTTTTCAGATTTATAACGATAGTACAGATGATAGATTAAATTAGTTAACATAGCATTGTCCGGTAATTTTAAAGCAAGACACACATCCTTATATTGATTTCACAGTCTCAAATGCTAGTTTCCCTAGCCACAAATTAATTTAGCAATAAAGGGAATACTGAAAATCGAATCGCATTCATCTGTTTACTACGGATTTTACTGTGTGCCTAACACAGTGCTAGCTAGCGCTCAGATCCTGAGTCATTATCACGAAAACAACCACACGTGCAGAGTTTGAGACTCGTAGTTTGTTCCCTTGTTTTTGTTTCGCATTTGTGTTTAATTTAATCTTTTCAAGTTGGTAGGATTTTAAGTGCATATTGAACTCAAGCTTCATTTTTGGATGCTGTGGCGGTGAAAACATCTCAAATTTTGTCAGGTATTGAATTCAGTAATTAATTTCAGAGTAAAAATGTTTTTTATGATTTGTTTGTTTCAGTAATACGGGTCAAAAATTCCATTTATGCTCATCGTGATGTACTCAAGGTTGTTAATTTGTGCGTTAATTAATATACTATAATAAGTGGTCTATGAGTTGCGAAATTTTTAGGTTTCTGAAGGTCTCGTTAGAGTGAGCGTTGCCTTTGAAACTGGATAGAAAAGCCTTTTTCGAAGTATGGATGCCTTGTCATTCGTTTATTTGTGTCCTGACAGGCTTCAATGTCACGATGAAAACACTGATTAATCAATGCACTAAATAAACATTTAGCGCTTGTGATAATAGGATATTCTTAGCATCGTGTGAAGTTGCCTCTTAATTAGATTGAGATATGTCTGTGCTGACTTGATTGATATAATAATTAAAAGTCAAATTTTAATCTAAGATTATGTTTTAAATCTTTGAATTGTCAAGCTCTTCATTATTTAAACGCTAATCATAATGCTGAATAGACGTTAATAAAAAAAGGTCATGTTTGGTCTTAAAACATGAACGTGAATAATTTGAACTTTTGAAATTGTTAAGAACCTGTCATGCGATTTTTGAGAAATATTCGAAAGCTATGTAGTTGCATACGCAAAAAGTGTGAATTTAAAAGAGAATTGTAGAATAAAGTATGTTATAAAGAATTCTACAACATGATTTTCCAGTATTGTTATTGAACGTTTTGATAATTTCATAGACGTTCAATACCGTATTTTTTAACTCTCAAAATACAGGTTATAAAGTGTCGGCGCTTGTTTATTGTAAATTTTTGCTCCCAAACAAGAAGCCGTTGCATTTGTGAAAGAAATTCAGATTTTTCTGACAATTAGAAAGCAGGTGAACAAAACTGAAGAATTCTTACCTAAAAGAACGCATCCACAGACCACCGTGCACAGCACAGTGCGGAAATTGGCATGGGGACCGAGTTGGGCGTGAACTGAGGTAATGGTGAAAAAAATCTCGACGGAAACTATGACGACAATCTTCGTGATAGAGAAATAATTCAACAATCTTGTAAAAAATCGATTCTATTCCAAGTATTTTATATTGTAAACTAAATTACAGTCTTTATTAAAATGTCTTATTTCTTATCTTATATCTTATATCAATCTTATTAAAATGTGTGATAGATTCTTATTTTAAACTGAAATACATTGAATACAAAATAAAAATAAAAAAAAATTAGGAAAACGAGATTTAATGTTTATTGACACCTAGCCGAGTCATTCGCTTTTTAATTGAAAACTGAATTTTCTTGAACCTTCTCTCTAAAGTATAAATTGACGTATATTCAACGTCGCAATCGATCCTATTTTTAAATATAAGAAGACATTTAACATTGTCTCAAGCTCTAAACTTCTTTCAAACTAAACTCGTCAGAATTTGGAATTAGCTACCATAGAAAACCGTTTCTGTGGGCACAGACAATGCCCACAGAATTTTAATTGTGTCCAAAATTTCGTATTGATCAAAACTAAATGGGAAATCCCCCCCCAATGTCCTGTAGTGCCAAATTGAGTGCTGACCCAAAGTTCAAAGAACTGTCACAAATATTATATATAGAACTTATTGAGTGATGATAATCCTAATACATATTTAAAAACATACTTGACAGGGTCGAATGCGGTTGTAGAGGCAAAGTATCAAGGTTATGTTATCCCACCTCCCCAAAACTTTCAAGATGACCTTATACTACTTCTTTGCCCTCCATAGCATGCATTATTTTCCATCTCCCTATACTATCCATGTTTATTTTTTATTTTTCTTTACGACGCACCTTATGTCAAACTCCGTACCTTTTCCTATAGCCTCTATCATCATCGTTCCCCGAAATTTTGGCCGACACACTATTTTGACCTAGACCCGAAAATACATTTTTCTTTAGGATGCGTTTTTTTCCATGTACTCTACCGTGGAAATTACTCTCGTCTTATTAGATAGAAATTAAGTACATATAAAACGCGATGTAGCTTGCCTGATATGAACTAAACCAAACTGTATTAACTAGGAAGAAACTACGATAAGGTTTTAATGTGGAAAGAAAAAGAAAATCACTGCCAGTGCATCAAGAAACGTTCCTGTAAATTCATTCAAATAAGGATCCGTCAAATTATTTCAAATTCTGTCGTACAACCATAAATGGCAAGAAACAAAAGCAAAGGTGTTATCAAGTTTTGTTTTCCACAGAGCCATAAAAGTCGCTAAAAAATTCATGGTATTTCATAGTTT
>JACJUY010002282.1:46368-70386 GCA_014220935.1 Platorchestia sp. MABIK | reverse complement strand
CATTTACCATGTTGCCAAAGTAGCAGCTGTTTATTACGAGAATTCTGAAACAATTTCTAACAAAGACCTGTTGTAATTTCGGGTGAACATCTTGAATTTCCATGTTCGATTAATGAAAAAAATGTTTAGCCGTTTTCCGTCGAATAATATGCTTAAAAAGTTAGAATTGCTTGAGGCTGTGGACCCGCCAATGATAATGTGGGAATATCTGGCTCCATCATTCCTCTTGCCTTAAAATTTTTGATCATCATTTCTGAAGAAGAGAACGAAATATTTAATACTGAGTGGCGAGAGCTCACCTTGGAGGACACGAACCATATCATTGAAAACGAAACTGAAAAGTTCTCGCATACTGTTTCAAATGTAAAGTGCGAAGAAGGACTTCGACATCCCCTATTATCAAAGTTAATTATGAGCCTACTAGCGTTGGCTCATTTCTCAGCCTGTGCCGAAAGAATATTTTCACTTTAAATAAAATTGAACGCAAAAACAGGTCTTTGTTGAAAACAGAAACTTTGAACGCACTAATATACTCCAAAAGTTTACTTAATGGTTCTAACTGCATGAAATGACAGCCGTCTCAAAAATTACTCAAATTAATGACGCAAAAGGACTTATACAGCAGTGCTGAAGAGGCAACTACTTTTTGAAACGTTAATAAGTTCTTCCTTTAATATTACAATATTTATTTGAAGATTTTTATGTTTTGTTACTTTTTGATCCAATTTGTTACCTTTTGAGATGGGAATTTGTTACTATTCACGAAAACCTTCTGGCAACCCTGCAGTCGCTGCTTGACAGTGTCGGAGGTAGTGTGATCTTGTAAGTACTCTACTGTGGTATAAAATAATTGAATTTTGTCTTTTCTTGACCTGTCGAGGTAGGTTAGTGTTCATAGGACTGAATAACGTGTAGAGAACTGTTATCAACCGGACTATAGTACATACATTTTACGGGTTTTTATTTAGATGCTTCAGTGGAATTCATGATGAATTAAGCATTAGGTCCTCTGCTCGAGTGTGCTGTCCCCTGTTGTGTATTTATGCAATTACCTGTTGTTAGTTCATGCATAAACCATTTGGGAGCAATGTCAACGTGCTTTCTGTTCTTTGTAACATCCACTCAAACCCACAAAAATACAGCACTCCTACTATACATTTTATATCTTCCTGGTGAAATCTTGAGCACTTTGTACGTACGTTAAATGCTCACGAAAATGTTGATTGTAAGGAATGTCAGTTGTCTTTAGGTATAAAATTACGAGCGTGAAAGTTTTCAGGTTTAAAAAAATATTGAATTCCTTTTCAACGTATCCTAATAAATACGTTTTTGTAACTACGAGTGAATTGTAATAATTTCTTTACAATAAAATCTAAACCTAATTTCACTGCTTGCTTGAAACACGCTATGTTTTGAACCCATTTAAATGTAACTGAACACAGATGAACAGTAACTGAATCATTTGGCATTGCGCCTAATTTTAAAAAATAACTATTTTGATTATTTATTTTCCGCAATGTAGTTCAGAACTTGGTCTTAGTTTGAAAGCCTGCAAGTTTGAAATCCAATGAACCTTTATTTCAAGTATTTTTACTTATTTAGTGATGAGATAAACGAAGTGTGCTTACGCCCGATGGAAGGGAAATGTAAACAATGAAATGGAAATATGCAAATCTAACAATAATGTGTACAATTTTGACAATCACCGTGACGAAGAATTTTTGTTTCAATGTTAATCGAAGTAGAAACTGAGACTGAAATGAGTGCTGAGTTTTCAAATTTTGTAATGTCTGTATTTCCAATTTTCATGATTACTCTGGTGTTTTCAAACTTTGCCATCACTCATTTATTTCTAAACTTAACGTCATTGAATAATTTACTCCTGTTCCTGACACCTAATTGACTTGATTAAAGTCTCTAACAAATTTAAGGGTTAATATATATATTAACCCACAGGTTCTTACATCTTTTTATTAATTTACGCACGTTTCTTTGAGTTTATTGGTGGGTACTTGAACTTATTTACACACTTATCATCGTGATATTTTTAGGAGCCAAAATGCAATACTGTTGTGCTATTGATATTTTATTTTAGTGCAACAACATAGATGAAGAAATAAATGCTATAAGCTCATGCTATTAACTGTGTAGAAATTCGTACAAATAACTATGTTCAGCTGCTCAGTATTTAGAATGAAATGTGTTCATGAGCTATACTTTGTTGACATGCAGAGAAGAAATTATAATTTTACCCAGGACCCTCGTGCGAGTCCATGTTGGGAGTAATTTATTGCATGAGCATAAAGCAAGCTCTGTATAATTAGTTTACGTGTATTTTCGTGTACAAATAAATCGTGCCTATAAGTATACAACACACTAGATATGGAAATCAAATCGTATTGCAAGGCGATTTCAAAATGTGTTTTGTTCATATTTTTCTCGTTTGGAATTGTAGTTATGGAGGTAGTTGATTTTATAATACTGAAGCTCGGTAATATCTGAACGGTACAGTTTAAGGGAAGTTGAAGTTTGTACGGAACTACTAAAGACATAACTCAGTCGAAAGTGCTGTGAACTCGTTTAGGACAAAAATCGTAATATTTTTCACGGTAGAGCTTGGTAGCGCTCGTAGTTTTCTCCAGGCCTCGAAATACTCGTAGTATAGTTCCCTCTCATGTCTGTCGCTACCCATTTCCTATTTCGTATTTTCCACAGGACACACTTCTGCGTTCTATTTAAAGAGACTCGCTCATCTCACCCCACGTGCCTCTCACTTCATCCTTTTATCATACGTTTTGGCGAACCTCGAACTCGGTTTGCCTCACTCTGTCGCTGTCATTCAATAAGGAAGAAGCCACCTGTTCTCTCATTCTTATAGTAGGCTCTACCCACTGTAACGTTTCATCTGTGTACCACACTTGTGCTGCAAGCTTCATGTTTTTATCAATGCCTGTCACACAACCGAACTTGTCAAGTGTTTTGACATCAAATGCTTTTACTCTTCTCTCAGCTAATCTATGCCACATCTCAGCTGCACGTAAAGCAGTTGTAGCAATCTCACTCTAAAATAACTTTATTCTAGTATGTATACCAAGAGATCTCCAGTTCACGCCCTCGTTAACACTCTTTGAAGCTGGTTATTCGTTCTGCTGTTCATTGTTGTAACTCATAAATCTTTCCCTTGAGACGATACGAGATCTGAGTACTTCCACCATCTCTCTCAGTGTAACAGAGCACTTTTCTCAAGTATCCTCTTTCTTTTACCAGTCAAAGTGTTCTTTTCGCATTATCTTGTTTATTCTTCCTCTTGCTGTACTGTCCGAAAGAAGTGCTTGTACTGAAATTCAAATAAAAGATGTACAAATCTCTTGAAATTATGCTGAGCGACTCAGCGTTTGTACACTGCTGAGCATTTCATTTAATCGCCTATTCGCTGTAATTGCACGATGTTTCGGATATTTTTCCACGCTTTTTGCAAGATAAATTCTTGAGTGGACTAACATTTTTCCACCTGGTAGACGTGTTATTTACCTTGAACGCCCATTACGAGTGCCAGGTAACAGTCGAGGCGAGACTTAGTCCATTTTAGCTTATGGGCATAAGGTTTCATTTCTAATTCTTAATTGGAACCGGATCTCATTCGTTGTGTCAAATTTAATGTAAGTAAAATTCAGTCAAGAGCATGAAATTACAGAAAAACTTTCAAGCCGAAAAATGGTCGAATTGGCTTGAATTTTAGTTTCCAATCCGACACTTCCGCAATTCTGCATGCCAAGTGTTGATGACGAAAACAGTACTGGATGTATTGGTGTTATCAGGAATTAATCGACTAATTATGACAAACCAGTTTAGAAATTGAAATATGTCAATTATACATGATTCTTGTTATGCAACTGAGTAGGAAACCAGTTTTAAACGAAGACTACGAAAAACTAAAGGAAATTTCTGTGAAAAATTAACAATGAAAATTTCGAGCTCATGCAAGCATAGTTATGCACAGATCTTCGCGCTTTGCTAAAGCAAAAGAAATTCTTTATAGAGATTAAAAAGATAGGATCTGTATTGTCTTCCAAACGATTTATGGTTGTAGGTTGCAGACTTTATTTTCAGCATTCATAAATACTAATTCTGCTCTCTTGTCAAATTGGAGGTGCTCAGATGGATTCAGGAGATGGAGGCTTTGTCCTCCCATGAAATTGTGATTGTGAAATATTCCAAGGTTTCCGTATTTGCTCTGAATATATCTTGTATAATATTAAAATTTTTATTTATATTTTTGCTGAATTTCAGTATATACTTAAGGCTACAGCAAGGTGGAAGTGCGGTGTGTGACTGGATAACCCACGTATTTGAATGTAACGATGAAACCATACACGTACTTTATCTTGAAAGCTTGATTGGGATTCTCATTCAGTTAATTCTGAATATTTTTGGCAGAGTTTTGGACCTCGGAGGCGCTCTCGACTACACTTAGCCAAAATGCTGTCGCGCCTCCTGAGGAGTGTTCGCGTCCCTACGAGCCGAGTGCTCAGTGTCCCCCTGGCGAACCGAATGCCCCATGGCGCGCTTCAGTTCTGTTGTACAGGTACCTTAGTTCCGCAGCAATAATACTCGATGAGGATTTTTCTTCGGCAATATTAAAAGTGACAGATTTGATGTTTGATGGAGATTATTGTGCAGTTCTGCTAGAGGTACTGAAGACGATACGTACTTTCTTAATGTAAAGGTTTTCAGTTAAAAGTACAGTGATGATATGTAAAGGCTTACAGTGTTGCAGAGGTGATGCTTGGTACTGATACTTGGTAGTACTTCTATACGCGTAGGTAAGAGGTGTTGTAGAGATGATGCTTGCTGTTGGTTATTGTGAAAGTGTTTGGAGACATGTTTGCGATAATGCTTTGTGGATTTCCAATTGGAGTGCTAACTATGAGAAGAAAATAAATATGAGTGAACGAAATATGAGAAAAATATCTTATTTTTTGTGTTCTGTATATATATTTAAATTACATTTCCTTATTTAATGTTGTCTTAGAATTGTTAGGACCTTTTATTTTTATTTAATTATTTTAATTTTGCGTCAATTTATTTCCTAAGCTTACTTGTAGCGATTGAGCTGCAAAGAGCGGTATTATAAAGCTTAGATTGGCATATCTACGACCGTTTTCTTTGCACAAGGCATTTGAAAATAATATTCTATCGTACCTTATGTGCCACCCTTAATGGAAATATACTTTGTCGTTAAGAAAACTGCAATCTCGGCAACGGTCGTCTGTATTATAATGAATCGACTTTCAGGAGCCAAGTCAGAAGGATATAACGAATCTACTTTCAGGCAAGTTAGAAGGATAAAGCTCCTGAAGGCTTAATATACACCGTAAAGAATTTCCTCATAGTTCTTCAACGGCAAGATACATTTGTTACTCTGAAGGGTTAAAGATATCCGTTGAATTAATCTTTCGGCCGCAGACGGCATGCGTAGAAAGGAGCAGTTAAGGACTCGAATCCGTGCTTCAATGTTGATTCTATCAACACCCTTTAACATTATTATTATCACTATTATTATTACTGCTCTGCAGGAGGAAAAATTGTAATTCGTGATCCATGAATTTTATAATCAGTAGAAATGCACCACATCAATTTTAAAGAGATGGTTGATTGCGTACCCATTATAAAATTTTTAAATACGGTTTTGAAATTAGCATGGATTCCTGTCAACCGCTCTGCAATGGAGATTTTCTACGCACGTGATCCCATTTCTTTCCTTCGCTAAATTTGATAGGCGAGCTGGTGCGAAATTTCAGTTACAGAGTCAAGTTTTCCTATCGTATTTATAAAATCACACACGTTATGTATATTTTGCAAAGGAATTCAGGGTCATTCAGAAAAAATCTGTACAAATTTCAAAACGTGAGTTATTCTGAACCCTTCAAAAGTTGGCTACACCGAAATGCTTCAGTTATACTTAGTTGTTTTCAATGAAGCCAGCCATTAACATTTAGAGTTTGATGCATAAACATTGCGCAGTAGAGCAGTCGAAACGTTCAGCTGTGAACTTCGTGGCACGAGCCGAAGCCCAGCCTTTATTGTAAAATGCCTCCACTGTCCTATGCAGACAATTCACAATTTTTGCGAGCATTTTGATGAATATGGCTAAAATTGAAGAATTACCCCGACGCCGAGTGAAGATAAAATTCTTAAACCTCGCTCTCTAGTTGGCCTCAAAAGATGCGTCAAGGCCTCAACTGTCATTATCGGCATTGGTTAAGAAAAGGCTTGTCAGCTTTCAGACTATTAGCAAAGCGATCAAAGACCTTGGCATAACCTCTAAAGCACAAGGAAGGAAGCATTTAATTATTTATAAGATGAAAGAAGTTCGTTCCGAAAAGGGCAAGAAGGTTTTTAACTGGTTGAAGACCAACGTGTTCTTAAAGACATCGTAAAGTCTGGGGAGTCGTTGAAGATGTCAAGAGTTATCTGCACCGTGTTCAACTTTCGAAAGCTTTTAAAAGCAGTCATCATGGCTGAAGCGATCATAACGAATAAAACTTACCTTTTCCTGGTCTACTAAATGGCCATCAAAATTCTAAAGTATTGTGCTACTTTTTTTTTAATCGTTAGTATTTAAGAATTAAAAGAGAAATTGTTGGGATTCGACTGAAAGACTCCGTGCAAATATATATGTGTGTGTGTGTGCTTAGCGCTGTATCCATTGGGTGTCACTTATTGTTGAGTGGAATAGAAAAACTACGTTCCTAGAAATTTCGCTTTCACTCAAAGAACAACGTGCGATACTTGTAATAGTGTTGTTATATATGAAGTGTGACAGTAACTCAACGTATATTCTTTGGTGAATGAATTGTCTAGTTGCAATTTTGCAGTATTTTTTCATTGCAAATCAAATTCATGTAAGCCGAAATAGTTACAAATATTTAAATACGATTAAATGATAGGAGATGAATAATTTGTTTTTGCAGAGCATTGAAACTCCGTCATGCTCAAAATTCAGATGCAATGATGTAATATTTTTTCAGGGAAAACAATTTTAACGAACTGCAGCTGACTTGAGGAAACCTTTGTTGAAGTTTGTTCAGATCGTAACTTAATTATTTTCCGATGTTCGCCGGTGAATTCTCTGGACTTATGATTTTATGACGTTCACCTAATGAGAGTAGAATCTCTAAACTGAACGACTTTCTGGCGTTTACAAGTAGAGAAGTCTCTTAATTTAATGATTACCAGAAGTTAAAGCAGTGAAGTCGCTCAGTTTTAGAGAATTCTCAACGAACTCTCTCTCGAACAGGAAGTTTACTTGTAATGATGCCCAAAAAATGAGGGTCTCTTGTATGACTTGCCGCCAGACCCCCTTGGAGGCATAGGATAGGCAACTTGTTTATGTTAGTTAGATTTGCCTATCCTGTGCTATGGAGAACCTTCAGGGGATACAACTATCGTATCTATGGGAATTAGCACTCTCAGGGAAAAGTGTGTGAGGGTCTGAGCTGAGAGTTAGGTAGGCCTTATTATTGTTGAAATAATTTTTTTTTGTTAGGTTAAAGACCACCTTTTTGCAGTTCACTGCTGTCCTGTTTTTCAGCACCTACTACTTTCTTCTTCAATTTTTATTTTGTTTCATGAACTTCTTTCTCAACTTATTGTTTATATGCACCTTCTGTACAGATTCCGCTTTCCCATAACTCCATACTAAATGGTGCCTTCCTTCTTTCTCTCTGGGTCGCCTTTGTGGCGGATAGAGAGGCTTAAACTAACTAATACTCAAATCTAACTACGCATGCTAAAGTCTGATGCCCAAATCGAGTCAGAGCCAATTATATCTGACTCAATCATCGTGCTTTGTTTCACTCAAGTGAAATCCATGTACTACGCAAGCTCGCTTCATGATTTGAGTTTAAGTCTCTTAAAATTTGATCTTCATACAATGCGGCGTTTTTTACCTTTAAGTTTTTATCACAACAGATAGCATGTCTCCAGATCTTCTTCTGGACTTGTTTGCATTCAGTACTGCATAAAGGGACGCACCTCATAGGCAAAAATGAATTATCTCAAAAAATGGCTGTTATAGGTGCTAATACCTTCTGTTGAGTATATATGTAAAAACCAAAGAAATGTTTTAGACATTTTTTTTAAATCGCGGTATTTTTACCAGGATTTTCTTTCTTCTCAGATGCTTAAAGGGGAAAACAGATCTTAACGGGCAGCTCAGTGCAAATTATCAAGGTAAAGGTTCTAACTCTGATTAATGAGTGAAACTTTCTATAGAGTCACAAACGTGACCTTGCAGCTGACAGATTATCGCAGCGAAGTACCAGCGTTGCTACGTCTCAACATGACTTACGTGAACTGGAACTCAAAACTTCCACACACGTCCGTGAATTTCCTTAATAATAAAAGGGTATGTCATTGCAATGTGAAGCCCAGAAATTTGTGTTCAGGTAGAGTGTAATTAAGCAGCTTCAAGACAATGCAGCAAGAATACGCGAGGCTAGCATTGGCAGGCCAGCTGAAGCTATACTTACCTACACACGTACTGCTGTTGCTCGACAGCAAACGAGTTTGATGTCGTTCTTCTTCCTCTGCCTGAGAAGTGAAGGCATTTGCTTCTTTTTTCTCTTGTTCACAGAGTAAGCCTTCTTAGCAAAGGCAATTTGATTTGTATTTCTTGTTAGTCTAACTACTGAAACATCAAAAAGACACTAATATCCAGAACACTTTTATGTGTTTCTTGTGTTCGATGGGTTTAGTAACATAAAGGTCTCGATACGTGTTTTTAAGTCAATAGCTGTTTTGTGTCACTGATATTTGCATCAACATTAAAGTAATCGGCAATAAAATTAAATCTCGGGGATATAAGATGAATTACTCATCAGAGTCATTTCTTATACCTGATGTCAATCGCCGGTGTGTTCGCATAAAAATTGCCTCATGGAATTTTCGAGATAGAATTTGAATGTCTAACATCATCTGATCAGCTCGGCGCTAAAGACTGAGTGCATTTTGAAATAATGATTAGTGTGTTCCATTAACAATTGCATAGCGCCACGCGACGTCACAAGCCTAGCAACCTCAAGCGCAATTTGTCCTAAGTACGAGTTGCTCCCACAGATGCTTTGTTAGCAGATAACAATGTTTAGTATCTCTGTTATCAACTTACCTCCAAGGTTGATGCTTGAGAGACGCTGTGCCGACTTTCTTCGTAAGCATCAATCGAAATTCCAGTCTCAGTTGCATCAACTATAACATTTTAAGATGCCGAACTTACGTAACATTGTAGAAGCCTAAAGTTTTAGCACGCCTATCAGTACTCTTCATCAATTAGGGTATGCAATCGAGACTCATATAAGTACAACGTTGAGTGCAAGAAATGTGAGCAAGGATCACAACACGGCGATGTTGCATTTGGGAGGCTTTACTCTAAATGGGACAGTGAGTCATTATAAATCTTCAGCCCCTCAGGGAGATACAACTCTTGTATCTATGAGAATTAGCGTTCCCAGGGGGACTGTGTGGGGGCCCGAGCTAAGGGTTAGGTAGGCTTCCTTTTTGTTGAAATAAAATAGATTTTTGTTCCGTTACGGACCTTTTTTTTCGGTTCACTGCTGTCCTGTTTTTCAGCACCTACTACTTTCTTGTTCAACTTTTCCTTGTTTCATGAACTTCTTTCTTAGCTTACTGTTTCTGTGCACCTCGTGCATAGATTCCGCGTTCCCTCAACTCCATACTAAATGGTGCCTTCCTCCTTCCTCTCTCCCCTCAGGGGGATACAACTATTGTATCTATGTGAATTAGCGCTCCCAGGGGACTATGTGAGGGCCCGAGCTAAAGGTTAGGTAGGCTTCTTTTTTGTTGAAATAAAATAGGTTTTGTTTTGTTACAGACCATCTTTTTTCGGTTCACTGCTGTCCTGTTTTTCAGCACCTACTACTTTCTTCTTCAACTTTTATCTTGTTTCATGAACTTCTTTCTTAGCTTACTGTTTCTCTGCACCTTGTACATAGATTCCGCGTTTCCTCAACTCCATACTAAATGGTGCTTTGTTTCTTCCTCTCTTGGAACATTTTTGTCGTGGTGAAGGGAGGCTAAATATAACAAGAATAATAATAATAATCATCCTGCCTCTCTTGGAACATCTGTGTCGTGGTTAAGGGAGGCTAAAACTTTCTTATATAATAATAATAATAATAAAAATATAAATCTTCAGCAGTCACCCTAGCTACACACCACAGAATCGGCATCTGGGTAATGTGGGCTTATATTTGTATAGTTCGGCGGGCGTAGTCTTTCTTCCATAAAATTTTTCTCTCACATGGGGAAGGCCAGCGAATTTCAGATCCGTCATCCTACACAGCGTTTTCGTCTTTACATTCATTCTTATTTCACTTTTCCATTTTATTCCAATGCTTCAATGCCTCCAGGATTGCTCAAAGAAATCGTGACGCTACTGTCGTGGTCGGAGATTTCGTGCCTTTCGTGCTGAATCAATAGGGCGGAATTAAGTCAGCTGCAATCTATCATTGATTTTCGACAAAGCGGGGATGACTAGACTTCAAAAATCTTAAGAGATATACACTGATATCTTTACTATCAAATGAGTGCTTAAAAAGCTAGTTTCCTGCACAGATTTTGTATAGAACATAAAATAGAAGTGTACTCGAGCAGACATTAGTCCATATTGATGGATTTGAAAAAATAAACTGGGAAATATTCATCTCACACATTTTCTTGCAATGTGAGTAGGTTAGCACCTTATTTTATCACTGAAGCATATGACCTATATCAGGCCGCGTGTCTTCACTTTTTTTTCATGTTTATTTCCTGTTGTACGGCACGAAATTGTCTAAAATCGTCATATACAAAAAAGTTTAGTGCAGTTCAATGAACTAACGGGAAAGCACTAAAAATTTTGAATCGCTGAAATCTGCCTGAGCAACTGCCCCAATTTTGTAAGCTTTGTATCGCTCCAATTGCGATTCCCTCCGTTGAAATGCAAATAAATCGCAAAGTACACCACAAATAGGTCCTGCCAGCATATATTAAGACTCTACATATCTTTGTACGCCACACAACATTGTTTGATCAAGCACACCCAATACCACAAAAATTCTGATGGAAATTATTCGGAGCTTTTCATTTACCTCTCATTCGATTCCTGTAAAACTAGCGTCATTGGTACAGTGTAACTGTGAGGACTATACTCGTACATAGTTCAACATTCACTGAGCAAGAATGAACAAAGATCATCGATCTCGACAAGCGCCTCTCCATAAACCATGCCATGCTGCCTCTCGATTCTGATGCACCAATTCATTTGGACAAAGGTGATTGCTTTAGGAAGCGAGTACTAAGGAGTGATGAGAGAAATCGAACTCTCTGTAACAAGGGCACAGTGTAACAAGGACTTTCGCCGTCCAGTTTCCGGCGGTTGCGGTCTGGGCATTTCGGACCCATCCGAACCCAAGTGCAATACAGAAATCCGGCGGCGCCTGCCATGCAAGGCTCACACCGAGATACAACAGAAATTTAAATTTTTCCAGCACTTATCTGACTGTTAAAGTGCCACTGCATATCTCCTGAGATTTTATGTCTGGTTAGCTCCGGTCCATGGAAAATCAATGATGTACTGAAGCAAACCTAATTTCGCCCCTTAGATTTATGACAAATAATGTGAATTCTCGAACCAGAAGTGTGATGCCACGATTTCTCTGAGAAGGCCCGGAGATGTATGAGGCATTAGATGCTCACGCCTTCTTCTGCCAGCCTAGCAGGCTGTGCCACTCGAGATGCTAAATTTGATGCCCTAGTGGAACCCCTTGAACTTGAACGACGTTGAGTTCTCTGTAATATTCACTAAACTGATGGACAACAAAAGTTAAACGTTAACACAGGAATAATTATCAGTGTGAAACTCAAAGTCATGGGTTGAAATTACACCAAAGCGATGGAAGAGGGACTGGAATTGCAGACATTATTTTTGGATAAGTTCATGTTTAATTAGTTATTCTTTTCGAGGGGTGAAGATATTCATTTCACAGCATAATGAATCTTCACATCGTAATAGTGCGGTTCCCGTGCTAACACTCTTCCACGTGATGTGTAACGTTTTAGAAATGAAGCAAAATTGCTGAGGAAAAGTTAATTCTGGCAGCTGACTAACTAGAACCAACTGGGACTATTAATACGCCGTGTGTTTTACTAATATGAAATAAGAAAATGTTTTAATTTTCAAAATCGGGTTCTTTTTTCTTAACAAATTTTAATATATCCATTCTCAATGCTGAAAAAAATCAATTAAAAACCTGTGACGAGGGGCAAAACCCTAAAAGTGAGAGTTCTTTCTTATTCAGGCTTAACCTAAATTCTGAAATATTGCTCATAGACTTGTTTATTGTTTCATTTTGTTTTCCTTAGTAGGGGCCAAATGCCCACTGACTGTGTTTTGTAATCAACGTAATTGGATCCATTATCATTTTCTTGAGCAGGTTTCAGTCGCACTATGTCCACAAACGATGGTTGGTTTCGTCCCAATGGAGCCTTCGAACTGTTCACGGACGATATGTACCGGAACCACGGCCTCGTGATCAGCTACTACTTGCGATTTGCCACCTCCAGACCTGTGACTGAGGAGGAGGTCAAGAAAGTGTGCTCACTTCTCTACAGGTATTCACTTTCCTGATTTGAATCATTGGAAATTCACAACATAACACGGCTCTAAATTTAATAAAAAAAAGAAATTCACTATACCCTCCAAATGAGGTGATGTCAGGCTGAGAGGTGGTCAGATATACTTTTGGTTCTGCAACATCTGATTGAAAACTGCCCATGAACGCCCAGTCCTTCAGTTATCCAATTTACCCTCTCGAGCAGTGCTCATATTGCAACCTTTCTATTACCTCTGAAAATGTATCCGTTTTTATCTCCTTTTTATATTTCATTGCAAAGGAAGTTGACTTTTTAAAGTTTGATGAAATTATGAATGTGAAATGCCAGTTACATGTATTGTAGAAGTCCTAAATTCTGCTAGATAATATTTTCTTATGGTGAGTTTAGTTCAGAAGATATGTTTATTATTATTATTACTGCTAAAATTAATGCTTGTGTGACCGCGGTGGTAAAACCAGGAAAATAATAATAATAATGAGTTCAGTATAAGCCTGTTGTCCAACATGCAGATAGTTTCAGTATGATATTTACTTCTTTTAATATGTTTGCATATTTTCCTCGAACTGAGTGGTCATCATGTCAGTGTCTTCTGTTAACGTTGTTGCTACTCATGCAAACATTAATTAAAAAAATTTCGCCCGTGATAAATAAGACAATGTGAATCAAAGTAGCTTTTTCATAATTGAATGGAATTTTTTTCTAATTTTTTAATCTCCTCATGGATACTGGTGCGTGGAAACTCAACTAATACAGCATGTTCTATGGATCTTTGTTTTCATAGGATTTTCAAATGAGTAGATGTTCCACGTGCTGGCGCCCTCGGCGTCGAACTGTTTGTGTAAGAGCAAAATATAATTACGGAGTACCATATTTATCTTGGCTTCTCACCAGACATGTTAATGTTGAGAAGATATATTTAGTATTATTTTAAAGCTGCTAGGAGTTCTTTGGAGCTTTTATCTTTGCTTGATCAATTCAATGATTTTGCGCCGCTAAAATTGTATTTTATAACTCTAACAGCATCATTTGTCGATATTTGAGTGACGGTATCTGAAATAGGCAGTTACATAAATCCCTTCTCTTGATAGTGAATCACGGCCTTAGTGCACCAATGCCTACAAAAAATAGAAATTCTGAGAACCAAACCAGGCTATTAGTTTTTGTGAGGATTAATTCATCAGGCACAAGTAATTCTTAATTACGTTATTTTTTAGGATAATAGATCATCTCCTTGGTGTCACAGTTTGTTCTTAGTTTTTGTGACCCAAATGTTAACATCCGAGTTCGTGATCTCTGTTATGAGTTCAGCTATTAGTCTAAAGGTCCAAGATCTTCTTTGTCCAAGTGTTGCTCGACCCATTTTGTTGAGATAAAGAAATGGATGCGGTGCTTATGAGCAAAAGTTTGCTTAGGCATGGATTCTCTTCAGATTGGTTGTTGGAATAAATAGTTATTTGATTCCAGTAGTGTTGACGTGGTGCAGGTCTGCTATTACTGCTCTTTCTTTATTTTTTCAGTGGCAATACTGCATCAAGTTAGAAAAGTGACCGTCAAAAATGACTTCGGTGCTTTTAGGGTTTCTTTTCTCACAAGCGAGACTTTCCGGAACTTTTAATTGCAATAGTATTTTTTTTTGTATGAAATTTCAGTGATACGAATGCTCTAGGGAGACAAGAACCTTAATCCCTAACACAGAGAAGAGGTTTTGAATGATTCTCTACGGAACTTGCAGCTCTCCCAGCCAGGATAATCGTAACGTATAATAGAACAAAGAAATATGCAAGACTGATTTTGAATGACTCGAATAGATGCAACTTTCCCAAGTTACAGCCGTTTCATTTTCGGCTTACAGTACCATTAGTGCCAACCATGAAAAAAATTTGCATTTCATACTACGCTTGAAAGTATTTTGTTTGTTTTTCCTCTGAATGAAACTTTGCCTGTGTCGGTCCTTGATCCAGGAAAAATGATTGGTTTCAATCGAGGAGCTCATTCTTGAGTGGTGTAAATTTTCTTTCTCTATCCTCTAATTATTTTGTGCTACTCTTTAATTTGGTTTCTGGTTACTCTTGTAAGTGAAATTATTATTCCCTATTTTCCAACTGTCATTTCTTCAACAAAAAATAATGTTAAACAACATCGGCATCTACGGATGCTTTATTTCCAATTAAAGCATGATACATATCACCTTTTACATTGGTTTTTCAAATGCCTTATAACTAACTCCAGGACTCCATGACGCTTTCCCCCAGTCAAAGACCGGTACCCATTTCAGACACCTGGGTAGAGAGGGGTATTGTGCTTAGAATTTTTCTCCTATACCCAACAGAGAAAATCGCCATCAGCGCCGAGACTCGAACCCGGGTCTCCCCGCACGGAGTCAGGTCCTATACACACACGGCTATGGCGAGCCATAGCCGTGTGATTTCCATAGCCGAGCCATAGCTGTGTAATTAGAAGAGTAATTTCGTGCTTGAATTTTGCATTGTATAGAAGTAAAATTCATGGAATTTCCCTGTAATGTAACATACTTAGTGAAATAACCGATTCATGTGCAGCTTTTATTGTGTTATGTAGTATTGGTCAAATAAACTCTGATATTGCCAAGTTCCAGAAGGCACAAAAATAAACAGTTTATCACACCCTGTCTCGGCTCGATGAACTTAATTTTACCGAAGATCGCACACGAAATTATCTTTCTCAAACTCGTTGCTCCTCAGAGATTTTCAAAGCAGTCAGAGCGTAAATCTGGCAAAACCCACAGTGGTCACTACCGAAGTTACGCAAAAAATTTATTTGAACGGAAGAAACATAAAAAAAATCGTTAAAATTCTCGAGCTTGACAGCATTTGAAATGCAGAAACGTCAGCAACTTGAAAATCCTTCGAATGAAAAATGACGAGCATGGGCAAAATTTTTGCGAAAAAGTTCATAAAAACGTATACGTAAAAACTGCATTAATAATGCCATCGGGTTTCTATATGAGACTTGGTTGAGGCAAAGTTCGACTGCTGGGAGTGTCACTTGCTCTCATTTCCATTCAACGAGGTGAAAAGAAAAAACGATTTCGTATTTCAGATACGAATTTTAACTCGTGTGTTTCAAGATACCAAAAAAACATTTTAAAAACAAACCGTTCACTTTCCAACAGGACAGCGTACCCTCTTACGCGCCAAAAAGAGCAAAGCATTGGCGCCCGAATTATTTTTTTAGGAAATGTGACCTTGCATCTCCTGATCTCAACCCATTCTCATACTCAAAGGACAAACATTGTCAATAAACAAAATGTCATTTACCAAGCGCAAAAATGGTAAATTATTTTTTGTTTGTGAGTTTTAAAATTTGAATTTTTCACTGAAGTGTCCTGTATAATTTAGTAAGTGAAAATTTTCCTTTCAATTATATCTTAAGCGTGATATAAAAGGAGTATATTGGAATGAAGGATGCACACACACATACATGTAAATTTTCCTTGCTATGCATTCCTAGCGAAGAAATCGTTTATATCATTTCGCAATAAAAAATTGTGTTCCCTATGCTTCACGTGAAAAAGATTTAGATTAAAAATAAAAAATGCATCTCTAAAGTGGATACTCGATTTCTTGCAGGAAAGCGATCAATTTGAGGCTTATTCCGAAGGAACGGGACGGCCAAATTTGGTTCAAGGAGCTTCCAGTGGATCATCCCATCGACTTCGAGGTGAGATGAAACCACTCGCACATTACAAGTTATTCCACATCTGAGAGAGGGTATTTTATCAGGGTGAGCGATGCTCCCCTCGCAATTCTAATCTGAAATTTTGCACTCAGACGATTTTAAAGTTAGTTGTCCGGGATGGAATTTTTTGAAATTAAAATAACATAGGCGCTGACGACAGGCACGAAACAGTTCATTCACACTGTGTACAGTTTCCTATCAGGAGGCATTGATTAAAATAAAAAACAATCTGTAAAAAAAAGAATTTTGAGGAACATGTGAGACTATGGCGTTGCAGTACAGTGGGTAGGCGATGCATTTTATGTCATAGTTCTAGTATTTAGAGTTGCCTCTTTCAGCAGCACGATAGGTGCATCGATTCTTTTACGATCAATTGAAAACAGGGTTGATAAGTGAATAAAGATTAAATTCCTAATGGCGCTTTGAAAACTCGTTAATTTACTACGTTTTCACCAAGACAGAGAGCATGACTCACACTCCACGTATTTTATTCGTGATTTCAAGAATTCAATGTCCTGAGTTGCAAAAGATGGCAATTTTCCACTTTTGGCGTTAGGTAGGGGCCATTGCGTCAATCTATTTGTAGAGAGGGAGTGATCATAATTTATTACTTGCCTTAAATTCATGGTGTTGAGGAGGGTCTAAAACTGCAAGGACGTTGAAGAAAGCTCTCGCTGACAACGGGCATTTCCTTATTTTTCACTTGTATTTAAAAAATCCACTGGAAAGAAGCACTTGCACAATAGAAATGTTTCGATTGGCGGATAGTGTCATACAAGTGGAGACTAAAATTTACCCCCAACAGTTTAAATGTGACGTGATAGAAGATTGTGAGCAAGTTCATTCCTATCTTCCCCTATATTCTTCTTCTTTTAATATTCTTCTTTCTTTTGTCAATGCTAAGCTTTATCGTCGTTTCCATCGTAGCGTTGACGTGAGAATGACGAGGCGTAAATATTGCTGCATCACGTTTTATTCATCAGAATTTTAAAGAATGCTTCTAAATAAAAGTATTCACGGGCGTCTTACACAATGAGTGATATGATATTTATTCAATATTTTTGTGTGCATCTTTTCGCTTAAAAGAATTTTCCAACCGGATTGATAATTTTGTCCACATACGTTGCGAAATTCATTTATTTTCCACATTTCATGCAATGAATTCTTCGGCAAATAAAATTTTATTTTTCTTATCTCGTGGGTTGCGAAAAATTAGTTAAACATTGAATATGAAAGGTGTATGAATAATTTTACCGTTAGCTGAAAGTAGCACTTCCAAATATTTATAACCGATGTTAATTGCTAGCATCGTTGTTTTAAACAAGAAAACTAACTCGTTTCTATTGTTAAAAATCGCATTCTCTGTACTATAGGCTATATTCGTAAGGGTATTGATTGCGTACAGAAACTTAGAATCTGCTCGCGGAAATGGTACTATCTTATGTGTGAATACACAACAAACTTAATGTGCTCTTTCATTTAATTTTAAACTGAAATAATTTTGAGGCTAGTTTCTTTATCTTGCGATAGATGCGGCCAGACGCCGACGCCAATGCTGTGTTCCACGAGATGGGGAAGTATCGCTACCGAGAAGATGGTCCAGCATGGTCGGTTAGATTTTTGCCTCGGTCACCGAAACAGGACGAATTCATGGAATTCACGAGGATGGAGAAGACGGAAGGAATATTGAAGAAGTTACCTCATGTCAGCCACGTAATTTTTAGTTACCATCATTCCATCACCGATGGCTTCACTTGCGTTCGCTTGGCACGTAACTTCCTCACTCTCTTAAACGACGTCATTGCTGGCAACGCAGTTGACGAGACGACACAATACGCCAGGATGCTTGATGTCGTCAAGCAGGACGCACTCCTAGATCAGATCCAGAAATCCTTTGAAGCCGACCCTAAATTCTTGAAAGAAAGGACTGAATCGTATCTTCGTTGCTCTTCGGAGTCCTTTTTGAGCCAGGCCTACCCTCAACCGTCAAAACGGCGCCCGGAGATCGTCTGCCTTCCTCGCAGTCTGGACAGCAAAACGACTGCCAAGTTCACTGCTCGCTGCAAGAAAGAAGGCCTCACATTCCACACAGGATTTTGCTCAGTGGTAGAAGCTACAGTCGTCAGGATGCTACAAAAAGCCAACTTGAATAGAGAGAAGTATACAGTCAGTGGACTGCACTCCGTTGACCAACGATGCTACTGGAAAGGAGAGGAAGAAGCATTCGGCGTTGGTATGGGTGTCATGGATTGTACCTACGAATGGCCCAAAGATGTACTTCAAAGTTTTTGGGCGAACGCGAGGCAATTTCATGATTTGTTCAAATATCAGCACCGTAAAATTTCAAGCATGGAGCATGGGGTAATCGAGAAACTGACGGGCCAGACTGCTCTTTTCTTCATCGATTCTGAGGGCTTGGATTCCCCTCCTCCAAATATAACAACCTACGCCACTACGAATATGAGGACTGTCGACGAGTTCTTCGGAAACACTGGTGAACACGTAAGACTGATCTACTACGACAGGTTGTCAGCTGTGCAGGGCCTTCCTTTGATGTGGTTGAGCACCTTCCAGACATTTGATGGCCAACTGATGCACTCGTTTCAGTATAACACGCAATTGATGGACAATACCCTCGCTAATAATATTGTCGAAACTACATTCCAAACTTTGAAGGATGTTGTAGACATGCCGTAACCCCTTTTCAGTAAAAATTCTTGAATTTTTCCTCCTGAACACCTATTTTATTATCCTATAATTCGTCAAGAATGTATTGTTTATTTTTTAAGGAACAAAAGAAGAAGACTGCGGGGCAAAATTCTCGGACGGTGATCTACTTTATTTGGACGTAGAATGAGATTCTTCCAAAAGTTTTTTCGTTTTCCTAAGAATTGACAACAATTAGATAAAACTGTCTCATCAATTCAGCGGCATTATGGTAACACTTGAATTGTAAATTATCACATTCATCGTAATATTTTGAAAATATCGTTGTAAAAAATATTTCTAAAATCACAATTCGTATTAGTTCAGAGTGGATGAACAAGTCCGAACGTTTTAGTGTAAAAATTATTTAAAATAAGTACGGCATCATTCCGTACGGTTAAAAGGTATCGATAAACACCACTGATGCACTAATTTTGACGTAACTTGGAGTTTTACCAGTAAATATTGTAGACAAAATTCTGTCTATTAACAGATCAACACAATCAATTACCGTATGTTGTATAGGTATATGGACGCTACGCGGCTTGATATACTTTAAGTTTTGCTACCTAGGGACTGTTTCTTTCATTCACTATGCACTGCATGTATCATAAAATATATATTCTCGAAAATGCTGCGTTTGAAGCTAAAATACCACCTTTTTTACAGCAAACGAGTTCATCTTTTATTTGACGAGAATACAGGTTTATCAGCCATTACCGAACTAAAAACAAAGATTAAAGTTTCTAGAATCGATTTTTTAAGGAGAAATTCCATCATCAGGTAAGGCAAACGAAACAATAGGTGGTTCATATTTGAAAAACGTGCGTGAATTAGCATAGACAATGTACGTTAACTGGAAATACTTTGGCGGGAGCACGTATCATTGAGCATTGGTATGCTTCACGAAGTATGCAATGATTTAAAAACGCGTAGACCGAGAAGTTTGATGCAGTCCATGAAATTGAAATTTTGTCGGAAGTGATTACTTGATGAGATTTATCACGGAATGTTCGTTTTTACGAATACATTAAGCTTCTATCTAAGTTTGTTTTTAGTTAGCGCACGAGCTAAATAATGCATCAAGATTAGTCTCCAAGCTTGCCCCGAAGATGATTTGGTTTACAGATACTTTTCATATGGTAAACTTGTCTTTGCGTGTCGCTTCAATCTATAAACATTAATTATTTGACAACTAAAAATGTTCTACCAGCATCCCTTCATTTTCTTAAATGAGAATTCGACAATATTTGAGACCATTGTGCCCTGACATTGTCTCTATACATGTCTGAAATCATCGTGGACTTTTTGTTTTCTGTATCGCTGTGTCGTCCAAAACCAATTTGTCATGAATGAAAAAAAAATCCGCTGTTTTTTTTCACTATTGTAGCTTTTTACTTTAGAACCGCTGTGAAGCTCACTCTCTCTGTTAGTTAACTTTCACATCTAGAGGTTTCTTTTCTTGCGTTCCAACCTATATTTTGAAACGCTTGTTTTTTAAGTACTGCGTGAATTTCATACGTTCTCTGTCATTTGCGTTACAATGTGCACATTTAGTTAATTAAACCAATTTTGAATAATTTCATGATATTTATTTTGGGAAAATTTTGGCTGCATATTGACCAAATTTTAGTTATGTTTGCAACTACAGTCTTAATGGCTGACATAAATTCCACTTGAATTACATATTTTGCATTGCAATCGTGTGTCGTCCTTTGAGACATAAATTTACGAATTTCAGTTTCTGTACTGTGTACAGAAACGTACAACATAACACTTACTCGTACAACCAGGGTTGCGGAATCGGAGTCGGGAGTCGGAGTCGCTTTTCTGAATGTGTGTGTGGAGTCGGAATCGCATTTCCGAATGTGGTGGAGTCGGACTCGGAGTCGGAGTCTTTCATTCGGATGTGGTGGAGTCGAGGTTGGAGTCGCTACTTATTGGTGTCTTCGTTTCAAATTTATGCAAAAATTATTCATAATTGTTTAAAACCGAAAGTAAACAAAACAGAGTTGAAATACTTTACTGAAAAGCTACATAAATACGCGATGTTTTTATTGATCATTTTGTTCGAGGTTCGAAACAGCGTATTTACACCTATCACTTAAATACGATCAATGGTCATTGTTGGTTCGCACACATATTTATGTAATACCCACGAGTGCGAGGTATAATTTTCGTACTGGAGCAATAATGCATATATTACAATGAAAGAAACGGAATTCGTTATTGAAAGCAACGCATTTTCATTCTGTTTGTTTCTGTTTCTCTCATTCCCCCTTCAATTAATACATAGGATCTAGAAACTAGTTGTTAATGTGTTGCAAGTTACTTGCAGAACAGGTCAGCTGATGTAATACATTGTACTCGAATAAAGAGTGGTAACTCTGTGCGCTCCTACTATTCTATAACAGGGATTCCTTAAAACGATTTTTGCTAGTCTTTCTTTTGATGTTGCTTTGGTGTATTGATTGATAATGACTAGTCTTTGCAGTAACCAAAAGTTTTGTTGTGATCATAAATATTTCTAGTCTTTAGGTTATGATATATTGATAATGACTAGTCTTTGCCAAAAACCTGAAGCTATGGTGTGACATATAAAGATTTCTAGTTTTCAGGTTACGTAATGGCTATTGATAATGAAAATTCAACTATCTTATTTTCATGTTAATAACTGTAATATTAGTTGATTTTTTCAGCTATATTTAGTGCCTGTGTACTTCAAATTTATTTCTTTGTTTTGTCTACTTCCTTGCTTTAAGTCAAGTTAACATGCATTAATAATGAAAATTTCTGCTCATTTCTAAAGTTGTTCCTTGAAATTTGTTTGGTTCTTCAGGAGTTATATTGTATTTCATCATTTCATTTTCATGTTTAATTTTATCTTCTGATCACTCCCAAGTTTTTAAGGAAGCATCCGCTGAAATGCAGATTTTCATAATTATGTTTTCACAATTTTAAAAACTGAAATAATGTCTGTTTCTCAGTATTATATAATTAATGACTCTTTCTTAAGAAAGTTTTGGAATTCTTGTATGGTAATCAAAATCGGTATTGGAACACTTGAAAAAATTAAATACAATGTAAAAGAGCAGCAATGAAAATAACATCACAACACTGGCAAATACTTCACTTAGTGACACTCATATTGTGACTGAAAGCAATGCACTAACTCTGCTGCAATGATTGCTGGATTTCTGCGATCGTACAAATATTCTTGCTGAAAACGTTCCAAAAAGCACCAAAAATAAAAAGTATAAACAACATGGGCGCTTATTAGAATAAGGAAGTGTCAAATACATAATAAAAAGTCAAACGAGAATAAAACACAGTATCATATTTCACACAGAGAAGCTAAAATTGATTTTTATTCGTAAACAAAATGTTCCGAAACTGTCAGGCCCCAGCGACGAGAGCAGAACAACTTTGGCCTATTATAGCCGAGATTTAAAATTGTTTGAGCTGCAATATGTCACCTGTTCTGCATTGTTACTCTGCATAGTGTAGATACAGAGAAAAAAAGGCGGTGTGCAAATCTTGCCTACCTTATCTACATGTGTGTATGATATAGCAAAATTTTGGGGATTTTGAGCATAGGAATTGAATCAACTATTGTAATTTTGTTGAATCGGAACATACCTATGAATAGAAAAAATTGTTGATGCTTATCTTTGCTTATCAGGGGATGCACTGCCTACTTTGCCTGCTCAGAAGACTCCTGTCAGTAATATATATGTATATAATAGTGTACACGACCTGTCCTAAATGACGTGATTCGATATTGTCGTTGAAAAAATCTTCCAGATGTGGATGACAAATAAATAAATCCATCCTAATAGTAACCACGATTAAAATAATCTTGGGCTTGTGCACTAGTGAAACTCGTATCACAGATACGATCATTAAGCATCCTTTCAGAGCGGAAAGGGACAGACCAACCAACCAACCAAGACGAACCAACTAATTTTATTTGTTCAATACTGAATTGAACATTGTAATAACATAGAAGTTGTGCACAGAAAATACCCAAATCAATTTATTCATTCATTCATTCGCTTAAGCAGACACTTGGCATTTTATTTGATAACCATAATCAACACTATGTAGGGTGTTTTTTTGTGCGGGCAAATTTCAATCATAGGTACAAAATTTCAAAATAAATTGATTTTCGTGAATAATAAAATGCCAAACGCCTTAGTTTTCGAGTTATAAGGACTTAAAGAAACTTTAAAACTAAAAGTAGGAGATCTCATGCGCGCCAATGTTAACGCTAGTCTTAATAGCTCCGACCGCACTAAAGCAGTTTTTTGTTATTTTTACGATAAAACCTGCAAGCATTTTACAATTACGAAAAATTTGCAAAAAACATTAGTTAGGAGATTAACACTAAGTCATCAATGATTAACGTTAGTAGCTATTTCATCAAATTAATGAAATGTGCAAACATTATTCAATGCTTCATAGCTTGAAACTGCAGATACTTTTCAAGCATTGAAAAGATACCAAACCGTAAAATGCTTGCATTTCTCATTGTAAAAAAATATCAAAAACCTGTTTTAGTGGGGTAGGAACTTCAAGACTTCACCTTCACCTTTTTCACCTTTTCACCCACCAAGACTTCACCTTTTTCACTTGAAATTAATCTAAGTCAAGGTCAATTTAATCCAATCAAGATCAGTTTAATCCAAGTCAAATTCAAATTAAAGCAGTTTTAAGTGAAGTTAAGAATTGACGTAATCACTCGCTAATTTGAGCTTTTTTGTTTTAAATATGCCTCCATTTTATGTAATGAGCAAGACAATCGTTTTTCTTTTCAGCAAGGAATACATAAAATTTCCGCCGGTGTCTGGTGTAGCGATCTAAAGACAAGCTGTCGTGAAATGTGCTAAGTATTCAGCATCAGGAGGCAGAGTGTGATTC